>DWEI01004068.1:0-12071 GCA_018245875.1 Mysoria ambigua | reverse complement strand
GAAAATTTTGTTGTGTTCGACCCTCGAGTCGAACCCGGGACCTCTCGATCGGCAGTCGCATCTGCAACCAACACGACCAACGAGGCAGTCAGTTTAGAATAATATAAGTATAAATATATTTCTACAATTTCCTAACATACCGTCAGTGGAATATATGGCAAAATATTCCCTCACCGAATAGTTACTTAGAACTCGGATTTGTGCCTGGTTTATGATACACCCTCACCCTGTATTTCATCGCGTGTACGTAACGTGGTGAAACGTGGAGTGTACTACAATCCTCTACCCACATATTCGGAAGATATAGCGTGACGTCACGTTTTATCGCATCAATTTACAATAGTCGACTTGCACACCTGGAAACATCCTCGACCCTTCAACTTTTAGCAAACGTGCAATCTTTAGAAGGAAATAAACAAATGCTGTGTACCTGGGAGACTAAATAAATGTTCTTTTTATTTCACACGTTATAGTAGTCAGTTCAAAGATAATGGATAAAAAATGATTAAATCTTTACCAATCAAGTATGGACATCATATCCTATTATTAATATTATAAACTCGAAAGTTTGTAAGTATGGATGAATATTCGTTACTCTTTCACGTTAAAACTACTGAGTTTATTTTAATTAAACTTTACAATTATATGTATTTATAAGTAAGATTTTTTTTAACAGTTTTGCATAATTTTATGGAGGAAAAAGAGAGCTCTCCCGCCAGGCGATGTCACAGCTTGGAGACCATGGTCCTTATGTGAATTTTGGATCATTTCTATAAGTATATACTGTGATTCTACCGAACTTCGATAGCACGTTTGAGGATGTGTCTTCTGATTGGCCAGTCAGCATGACGGTCTTGTTTACAATACTCGGTGCTTGTGTCATGCGTATTCAGCATTTTCTGTAAGGTGCGCGCTCATATTATTGTAGAAATCGCGCGCCGCTACACTTCAATAAAAAATTGACTTAAATGGAGATTTTATAAAAAAATTAAGGAAAATAAACCTCTAGGGTTTTATTTTATTTTGTGTATGTCAACTACATAGCTTACGGTTGAGGAGGAATGGTGCATGCCGCGAAGGTTTGCGGTCAGCGCCGGTGCCGGCGGGGCAGAGCGTGTTAACTTCAATGAAGTTCGCGCGCGGTACTAATAAAGTTCGTTAGTGCTTCGTTTAGCCATTTACAGTACAGCCATTGGCCTATTTTATATTTACACATGAATAATCACCGGTCACCGTATTTACTTATAATTGTAACTTGAAACCCAAGCTCTGTCTGTTTATTTTATGATATCTATCAGTTTATTATATGATGAGTATATAGTTTTTTTTAATGATCTGTTGTCTTGGGATAATATTTTGGGACATCTCCACGCACGGCCACCTGATTCCAAGGTAAGCATTAAGAGAGCTTGCTGTATGGTAACCAGACAGCTGATAAACTACATATAAATATATACCTAAATAGATATTTTTTATAGCCAGACACAGGACAAATACTGGTACTCATACAAACAAATATTCATTACACAAATAATTAATCTAGGTGGGAATCGAACCCACGACCTCAATGGTCAGGTTCACTAACCTCTGCACCAAAGCAAAATCGTGTAGGAACATGAACGTATCAGAGTACAAATACATACATAATACTGACACACGTAAAGAGTAATACACAATGTTGGTTGGGCTTATAAAATCTGTCAACATATCTTGCCAGCGAAGCAAAACTGTGATCTTGACATTTCTCCTTTTGAGTTCTTTTATCTATGCGTCAGTTCAATAGCAGAACGGTAAATAGATAATGATAAAGAATACAATAAAATTAGCAAGATCGATATAAGTGGAAGCTACCCGTCTATGATACATCTTATATTTTTAATAAACTCAAAACAAATGGACAGCAATTAAAACTGTCTAGATACTCTGCTAACTTGTTTAAAAGTCTATGACCAAGGGCAATAGCGATACCGGCCCCAAACAAGGTAATAAAGTGCTTATGATCTATAGTTCAAAATCATTCGTTTGCGTCAATATCAGGATGGATTTCAAAACTTATTCGTGGCTATGTCTTAGAAACATTTTTGGTATTATAATTATAGTGATAACAAGTTAGAATAATGTTTTAGAAGTATTAGGCGCTCTTAAAATACCGTATATTGCAAAAAACCGTAACCTCACGCTTGTAATCCCCGAAGAGGTAGTAACCACTAGTAGAAAATCTAAATAAGAAAATTTTGTAGTGTTCGACCCGACAATCGAACCTCCCTATCGGCAGTCGCACTTGCAACCAAAACGATGTTAGTTACAAGTGCGACTTGTTAGGCAGTCAAACCGTTTATTTCACCGGGTAAAATTACAAAACAGTCTTAAAAAATATTTCAGGATAATAAATTAACAGCTCCACAAGCTTAAAAGATTTTCTCGTGTGAGATTTTTAAAAATAACTACCTTTGTTCTAGCATTCGGTAAAACGCATAATAAAATTAGTGAAAATGTTTCGTTCACCCGTGTTAAGTATTCGTTTGCCAACTCTTGTTACTTGTATTCATTGATTGCTAATTAAACATTTAAATATTAGACTTTAAATGATAAATGATTATGGTAAAGGGATAATTAAGTTATTTACTATACTCTCCACTGATCATGCTACCTGATAATATTGTATCAAAACTCTTCTCGCAAGCCTTAACAACTACTATACAAGAATTTCATTCAATTGGATGAATGCAAACAAACATTTATTTTGATATACTCAGGATTCACAAAATAAAGTATGAAATTCACTATCTCCACATAATTTATTGTTTAAAAATTCGTATTGAACAAACCAACATACAAAGATATTCATAACTTACATCTCATGGCCAAACAATGAATCATCCTTCGTTCAAAGACTTGATACATTTCGTATAAGTAATAGAGTTCTTTTGTTGGATATACTATTCAGTTTTCACGAAACAAAAGAACTCATTAATAATCATCTTTTATTACACAGGAGCTTGCATAACATTCTTGTTTCGCTTCGCTATTTATCTACTTGTCTTTTCTTTGATCTTTCTTGTAATTTGTGCATAAGTGCTTTAGAACTATTACAAAGCGAACAAACTACACCATTATGTAACGTATTCCATTTTAGTTGATATTTTAAAGTGTTTCCTGTGAACTACTCCTTATGGTAATAATATCAATCAATATGTAACCATTAGTAATGATTAGCATCTGCCTCGATACTAGACTTCAGCATGACGTAATAAGAAAATGTCGTTTTTAATATCTGGAAGAATAAAAAATATAAGTTACGCCTGGTCGTTTTTGTTATTTTTCCGATCTTTTTATCGTTCCACTTTTGGAACACGGGTGTACTCTTAGAACGAAACGGGTTAAGGCCGTATTCTGATACGTTGGCGAAGTGCAAATTGGTAGACTTGAACAACATGTTCTTCAAAGGCATGCTCTGGAGAACATTTTATTTTGAACTCTATGGTATACACGTTTTCCCGCGGTGTTTTCCTCCGCTGTTATACCCAGTGATATTTAAAACGCACATTTGTAAACAGATGCCAAAGATATGAACCCGGGCCACCTTAATTAGGAAATCCTGCTTATATATAATCAATATAATTTTTTTCCATACTCATGATTTAATTATGGTCGTGGGAAAGGTTTCAATAATATGAAAATTCCTTTAAGCCCGAAATGAAGGAAGAAAGTCACAACTCATATTTATAGATACACATTATATAGGCGTGCTTTGCGGGAGACCTATGACGAACAGTGGATTGATATAAGATGATGATAACGATTTGTATAAAATACTTACCGACACCATTGGACGCACCCCAGCCCTTAGCCCGCCCAACGCTATGAACTGCATCTCGCTTTGGATTCTTAATAGAAGAAGACCAAAGAGCTTCTGATTAGATATAGACATGCTCTCCCATGGGATGCTGTACACCACCTCTGGTAGTTCATCGCTCTTGAAAACCAGAAAATTAATAATGAGACGCATAGAACTAACTGTATCTACATTAAGACAAAATAATATGATATACATATATTAATAATATGTTTGCTGAAAACTTAAGGCCAACTCATGACTGATACTCATGACTGATACTCATGACTCTCACCTGAATATGAATAAATAACTTTATATTAAAAAAACATAAGGGCCGAAGAGAGGTTATGATTTATTAGTTGTGCAAAGGAATTAAATCCAGTTATCTGTTGTTGTCAGTTTTTAATCATCTTCATGTCCCAAGGTATTTATTTATTTATTCATACTTTTATATATTTCAGCTAACCAAAAAATATATTTTCCATATACTAAAAATTCAATTCCAAAAATCCATTCTACAAAACCTAACCAACGGAACAATCATTGTTATATCGCTAACCTGTCTCCTTATTTCTTCGATGACGAATGACATGAGTATAAGTTCGCCCATGTACGCACCGACCATCGCACCATACATCAAAATATCACCCTTAAACAAACATGACAATAATTGAGACGTATTTTTTCTTTATACTGGGTAACGTCGACTTAAACGCTTTTATTTTGGCTCGTTACTTGCTCGTATATTAAAATTACATTCAATTTAGTAATGTATTAGTATGTAGTATAGAATACTTTGTAATATGAACATTTCTGGTGGAAATAGAACCTAAGACGTTTAACACTAAAGCAGTTCGTTTGATCTTGTTATTACTCATGCCTTTAATACATGTAATAAACAGCATTTCATCAAGTATCTTAAATAATATCGATAAACCAGATACCGATCACAATGTGACGGTCTTTGTGAGAAAAGTACAAAACAAAATTCAAACCCCGTTCAAGATCTGGTACAGGATGAGACTGTCACTAAACAAGTTATGCAAATAGTTCGCGGCGACGTTTACTCCGAAAGCCGATTGCACGTCGTCAAACACCCTGTGAATTTGATAAATGTGTTTACATATCAGTGAACTGTATTATCGCCATGTTCCGAAATAACAAGTTGAAGAAAATTTTATAACATTCGGTATTATTCTGAAATTCATATTTTTATAAATGGAAATATGTTACACCAGATGTCTTGTTATTTGTACTGATCTGATGATCTAAAGAAAACGGTAGGAAAACGTTAGATTTTAAGAGTTTAGAACCTCAAATGATGCAAGCTGATGTATACCATTAATTAATATTTTATAATAAAAAAGTTATTCAGTACTAATTCAGTATGTGGTTAAGTCTTAACTTTTCACTGATATATTCTCGTAACTAAGCAGACACAAACATAACAAAGCAGGAGAGTGTTATCTTGCAGTACATAAAACTGGAACACGTGTCATTATTGTCACGAGTAAATATGTATATAATAATGTAAGCAACAAAAAACTATTCTTAAAAGAAGATAAAACGTAACCTTATAATAAATGCATGGTGCTTGATTATTCCAACCAATCTCCTCTTGACCTCTTCGTCGGTGACGTCGCCAACGAAGTTAGTGTTAATGGTGTTCTTCAGAATTTGTATATGACCAATAAGATGGTAAATAAACATATAATTGATGCAATGAACAGTGGCCATAATGGAAACACCCACACAAACAGTGTAAACATTGATGAGGTGGACGACCATCCAATTTTTGTAACTATATCCATAGTCGAAGGGCATCAGCAAATAAATGCAGGTCTGTAACCGCATGGTCCTATTGAAGATTTTCTCTTTGTTCATGACGTTGTATATAACTGGTATGTTGATCCAAGAAAACCAATTGAACCCAAAGAAGATTATCAGATAGTACAAGGTGTAACGCGTGAACTGTTCCACTGTAAGCAGTTTCTGCAATTTAAAAATGAATTTCCAACAATGACATTAAAGAGTTCAGAGTTTAAGGGGAAAAATTTAAAAATAAAAAATGTCCTCGTACCTGTTTCATATAATCGTTGCTACCGTTGAAATAGTTGCTTATATGTATTTCGGTCATGAATGACTGCATCACTTTTTTATAACAACTTAACTTGGACGATATTAAATTTATCTAAACAGAAAAAGTGTATATTTTTAAAGAAATTAGTAAAAATAAAAAAGCTCATTCAAAAAAAATATCGTGATCTTAAAATATCCTAGAATTACAAGAATGATTTGTACATAACTATTGCTTGCCCTTTCTTTCTCTGCCCAAATGCTGGCCTGAAAATAATTTTCTTTGCCGACTTTGTTAAGTATCCATATTAAAAATCGACGCACGTAGACAAAACTATACGTATTTAAAAAAAAAATCACTTACATTAACTAAAACGCTAACAGGTAATATACACAGCACGACGCCTGTGACATCGAATGTTAGGTGATTATAATATACGTATAAGTACAGAATTTGTGTGACGACGCAAGTGGGGGCGGCCACCTCAATAAACTTTCCATGCAGATGAAGAAGACGGTGTATAGGAGGGTAGCCCCACCAGGTTCTCTTGCCTAGTCCTAAAATATTCAGCGCTGTTGCAAATGCATAGTAAAACTTCTGTTGGTTCGGCGGCAATCTGAAACAACAAAAAAAACTCGCAACTGACAACAGATACCCCATGAAGATATGTATTTACAAGCACATGAAGAAAAGAAAAATTACACAAGTAAGCCTTAAAATGAGGAAATAAAAGGTATATCAGATTTTCACTGTCAAATAAATAATGTACAATTAAACTATAGACCCTTAAGGGACCCGGCGTGAAGATATGTATGTAAAATATAGACAACCAAAAGAACAACGTTAACCTTTGAACCTAATACCCCCATCTATTATTAAAGAACTTTAAAAATATAGATAATAGATATATTATTAAAGAACTTTAAAGATAAAGATTTCAGAATGATATGTGGGTCCTCATCAGTCTAACACTTTAAGTATGTAATCGATATTTATACCGACATCGTATACTGTCGAAAACAGGAACCAAAAATATAAGCAATAAGATGTTGCAGTGTCCTCGACTCTCTGCAGAACATTTTGTTCGGTTGTACGTTTTGCATATTTCAGGAGTAAGATTGTATCAAGATGTTACAAAGATAGATTCGTACTAATATTTAATTTATATTTCATACTATATAACAATTTTATGCACTCAATAACAGTTCTATACAAGAATATATTTATTTATTTTATCGTGTGTGTTATATAATCAGTTTCATGCTGTTAATTTATATATAAAATAGTTGAATTTCTTCATTCCGTTATGAACAAATTCCCATACAAAACGTACAGTCACTTACAAAAATTTATGTTCCCCCATATTTTCAAGAATTCTTTTCTTCATGATAGCACAAAATTCAATGGACATCTACAACAGAACTAACATGCTCAACACATGTGAAGCCTTTTTAACTTGTTTCCATTGTCTCAAAGTAAACATAACTTGTAAAAAATAATAAATTAACCTCTAAGTCTTCATATAATAGCAAGAAATAATTTGAATTAAAGTAATATGTCAGCTATTTATAGAAGTTTATATAACAAGAAAAGCTATTTACGGAGTATTGCAATCATTCGTAAATAATATAAGATTATAGTTTATATAAAAAAAATTATAGACAGTAGACTAGGCGTGATAAGCATAAGGTTTCTTGGTCGGTAAGTATTAAAGTAATGATTACTGCTGTTATACTAGGTAATATTAACATTACTAGGTAATATTACATCGCGTAGTTAAGAATTGAATATGCGTTTTCGGTAAAATAATTACTTGTCAAAATCTTTCGCTAAAAACAAAAAGCTGAAATGATATTATGATTACTGTGAAAACAGACTGCACTCAATGGTCAAATTAAAGAATACGGAACACAAATTGTAGACTTAATATCTTTACCGTAACGAGTAGACGGCTAACAACTTATTATTGGTGAAACCCGACCATCAATTTCAAAAGCTAAACAAACAATCAAACCAGTAATGACCGCAAGAAATGAAGCACTTAAAGCAACGGAAAAGAAAAAAATACATACAAAAGTTTATATCGTAATGCTAGGTACATTCGGGACCGATTAAATAAAGTATTATTTCTTGTTAGCTGTACAAATGTTTTTTAAAAGTTTAAGTTAGACGTTTAGTAAAATTTTATAACATGTTTTATAACTAATTTTATTCAGGCAGAGGTGTGTAGTACACTATTACGTCCCACTATGGAGTAGGTGACGAGTTTTTTGTCATGCACCGGACACGTGCCCAGACTTCAAGCAGCTACTAGAAAATTTAAGTAAAAAAAATCCGATAGTGCCCGCCTCGGAATTCGAACCCAGTACCTCTCGTTTGGCAGTCGGGCATGCAGACAACACGACCATTGAGGCAGTCGAATTATTTAGTACGCATTCATACACTTTACAATCATACACTTTACAATCATACACATACAATCTAGACACGGCGACAGTAGATATGTACCGTTATTTTCATTGGAATGAGCGCTCTTGTCTAAAATACGAACTGGACAGACTTATTTCAGACTTAGATCCCATTTTTAACCACATATCTACTAAATTCTTAAAATATTACAGAAAATAAACCATAACGAATATCTATTCCATACTTTTCAAAAACAGCAATGTGATTTGAATGTATTTAAATTTATAGAAACATTTCAAAATAAGTCTCAATAAAAACATTCATTTCTCACGTTAAATGTTATTATAACATTCCCACGTTATACCTACTGGAAACGAATTTCCTTGTGTTATTACTGTTACCTAGAAGCAGTCGCACTCCGCGGAATGAGAGTTCTGCTGAAGTACCGCTACACAAAGGCAGCGCGATCATTCTATGAGTCCTTTTCACTGTCACAAATAAGGAAACACCGGGCACTAGCAGTAAGGAGTGTGCAAGTTTATTTCAGCGCGTACTTACGGATGTTGTGACGCTTTTCAAATTTTTGCAAAGATTTGTGCCGTTGTCCCCATATTTTCAAACCGAGTGCTTATCTAAAACTTGTAAATTGATCGTTAAGAAGCTCGAAGACAGTGGAGCGCATTTAGTAGTTGTCTTGTGTGCCCGTAATAGGTGTTCCTTTAAATGTATTCATACATCTTGAACTCCAGTGATTCACCTACAAGTTTTGTAAATTTTATGACTGTAGTCTTTATACATCAAACTGTTTTTTATATTATTTCTCAACATGTTCCAACGTATTTCAACAAGTATGTTGTTTTTATTTTACGTTATTAAATTACTTTAATGGCTGCGTGGGAACTTTTTTGGGCGTCTGAAAGCTTTAATTTGAGCTGAAATACTGTTACCTAAATATTACTTCAAATAAAAATAATCTAAGGTAAGAATCACAGTTCTTTATTATGTAAGGATGAATATATGTATTTTGGTTATGTGTAGACTCTGCCTACCTAATGAGAAACCTTGCGTGGATATATATCCGTACTATAAATATAACAATAATTGAAATGACAACACATTTAGCAATTCGTCGTTTACAAAATAATTAGAGATATATTATAAACACATTATCATCACATCAGCCTTTACCGTTCCGCGGCTGGACAAACGTCACTCCCACGGTCTTCCGTAAGATTATTTCGTTCAGTTAATGCTACGCATACTTAAGATCTTCGGTCCAGCAGGTCGAAGGGCGTCGAACAGTACGTCTGTACGATATATACACGGTAACAAAATACATATATACAACATGACAATTACATATGTAACGGCACATATATAACTGAACATTTAAATTACATAACTGAAACATGTGTAAAATATCTATAATATAATATAATATATATCTACACGTTGTCAATGAATTACTATAATACCTCAATTAATGTCCACGAACATTGAAAGCTTTGAAATACATTTATCATATCTAAGAACACTTCTGAAATGCAAATTTCAAACTTTTGTCTTAACTGTACAGAGAACTCCTGAAACCGCTGTCGCCAAATGACTGCAGATTGCTGCCTCAAGTATGCATTGTCACAAAAAGCTCTCCCGCGGCTTTCTGCTGTCCGTATCTTATAATCGCGTGAACATAACAGAGCCATCTTGAATAATAGACGTCGCTTCGAGTGTAATTTATTCGGCAGAATGACAAAACATTAACATTCACACTGATGAGTTTTATGACGTGGGAAATAATTCACATTCTAAAATCCATTTGTGTTTTCTTTATCAACCGAAACAAAATTGCAATATGGTTTTCGTATGCCATAATAATATGTCACAACATGTTGTATGCCATAAAAATATGACACGACAATATGATTCCATAGTAGAAATAGCTTACAAATTTATTTCGGTTTCGGTTCAAAGATTGTTTATTGCACTAAAAAGGTACAAGGTGTCGTTAATAAACAGAATATAAAACTGTCTTGAAAGATACTATATTCTGGACGCATTTTAATATGTTTATACAATCAGAAATAAAAATATAGTGTAAAATTATAAAACCAAAAAAATAAGCAAAAAAATGTAATTAACAAATTATTTAAATGTTTGTTTAAGCGTAATTACAGTAACGGAGGAGGAAAGTACTGTGAAACCCATCGGTGAATTCAATGAGGCAATGTTTGTAGACGTGACGTCACAGAGTTCATGAAGTCACGGGGGATCGTGTCGGCGGTGTTTATTGTCGCTTCGCCACGACGGTTAGCTTTTTTTTCATGTAGACTTACCAAATTATATTTACTGAAAGTTTCGTTCGTTGTAACATGTGTTTTACAAAAAATAAACAAAGTGATGTGTAGTTTGTTAGTAGATTGAAACATAAAAACTAAAATTTTTGCATTTTTTTATGTTTTATGCGTATAGTTGGGATTTAGCTAAATTTTTTATTATTTCACTTAAATACATATTAAGCCGGCGAGACTCACGTGTGGATTTTTGGGATGACTCGACTAGTTATTATTTAATTATGTGTAACACTCACGAAACATTTAACAATAAAATTTCAATTAAAGCTTAGGGTTTGGATTTTCTAGGGCATACTACATTAGAGCATTCTTCGAGCCACTAGTTTATTGCAAGGTAAAGGTCTTTCCGGAATGTTACGTTACACCCTGACTAAGTACGGACATGGTGGTACGAATTGCAGAAGGTCAACCATTTCACGTTTGCCTCACTAAAATTTGCGGGCCATTATGGTAATGATTGGATACTATTTAGATAGGTGCAGTGACCAATATACGCAAGGCGGCTCCAGTAGTTGAATGTGACGAGCCGAAAGTCAACTTCTGCGGCGTTCAATCGGAGAGACCTATGTCCAGCACTAGACGTTAATAAGCTGATGATGAGGATATTAATAGTACTTTACTATTAAACATTTCGTGAGTATATATAAATAATCAACTGGTTACACTTACCTGTTTTTTTAAGTCCCATGCGCGGCCTCTTTGCGATCTGTAGAAGCTTATGAAATGGACCGAAACTAGTCGGGTTATCCCGAAAAAACACGCGAGAGTAAGGCCGGCATATAATTTAATTACGAAAGTAATTCAGTATGTCTACATGTTAAGTTTACACAGCATAATCGCTTAACCGATTCCCATGAAACATGTTATGAAAATAGTTTAAGCTTTGCGGTAAGTAGTTAAGTACTACTTTGTGAAATAAAATACTGTATCAGAATTATATAATTAACCAGTTAGATAGTCGTTTATGACACGAGTATTTTCATGATAATATAAAAACTCATTCAATATGTTAAGGACTCGTAACCAAATATTATGACTATCATCAAATCTTGTTTATTATGAGGATTTAGGTTATATCGTGCCACGCTAGATAAGTGCAGGTTACTGGTCTTCTCACTGTTTAGAGACCATTATGAATAACTCTAACGCTTAAAGGTTTCTTCACAATGTTTTACTTCACCGATACGGCTGAAGGTATTTTAAACATAAAAACGCACATTTTCTGTTAAGAGTATCGCGTCACGATTTACACCCGGGCGCACCGAAATGGGAGCCTGCATCCTAAGTCGTTACTGGTAACTTGGCTTAGCAGATACTTCTACTGCCTCGTTGGTCGTGTTGGTTGCAGATGCGACTGCCGATCGAGAGGTCCCGGGTTCGATTCCCGGGTCGAACA
>DWEI01004067.1:0-12072 GCA_018245875.1 Mysoria ambigua | reverse complement strand
TCAAAACGCACATTTTTAAGAGGTGCGCGCCTGGGATTTGAACCCGGTCTCCCGGAGTGAGAGGTCGAATTTCAAACGGTCGAAGATATGTGCATTGTCACATTTCTTCAGTAATGTTTAAATTCCACTACGGAATATATGTTAAATACTAAATTCCCTGGGCGTCTATAGACCTAAAGGTACTGTTTAACATTCCTGTTATAAATATCCAACTAACAGCCAAAGTAAACAGTGATTTTTTTCTGTAACAAATATACCTGTACGTAATCAATCTTGTCATCGTCCTATTGAACACAGGTCACTCACAGGTCGAGAAAGGTTAAGGCTACAGTGCTCAACGCCGGCTGAGTACAGAACAGTAGGGTGAATTTCCTTCACGATGTTTTCCTTTAATGTTACAATAAATGATTTTGAGTCTTTGTACTCAGGAGTGATACTCAATATTCATAGTTTATTTTCTCTTATAAGAAGATACTTATGAGAACTAAAGAGATCTTACTGAAGCTTAGCTATGGAAACCGGTAAAACCTAGGTGTACTACGGCCCTCTGCCTAGATCTTCGGAGATAACAGGCGCGATGTTACGTATGCAGTATTTTTATTAAAGAACTTTCTAGATCCTGTTCTCTATTTTAAGACCCATTTGTTAGAAAACGCGATTCTGATAATATTCCGTGTCTCAATAAAACGCGATATTGGTGGAGAACATTCCGAGCCATATAACAGAGCTCTACAATTAAGAATTCCATAAGGTAGAGCCAGGTCGTGCGTAGCCAAACTCGGCACATGCTAACGCGAATTACACACAAGATATCCGGTAATGCGAATAGAGCCTCAAGAAGCCCTAGACTTTGTGTAACCGCAGAAGCTTTCAAGTGAATCTCTACGCCTTAATCAAGTTCAGATAGGTCTCAACTCGAGTTTAATTAATAGTCTGAGGCTGGATACAGAAGGTATTACAAGTAAATTGTAGATACACAAACGATTGCTTTCACTAGCGAGAATCTAAATACCTATCAGTAAATCTTACCACTTTCAGTTTTACTTTTACTTATAAATGTTTTGAAGTGTACGAGTATGTATGTATATTAATGATAGTATCTTCGTATCTTCATGAGTGTGTGTATGACGTCTGTTATCCAAGAAACGGTAGGCAGAGTTATCTAGTGCTTTCGATAAATTCATCAGTGATGTGACTATTGAATATGTGGTAAGTTTATTGTCATACACCGGACACAAATCCAGAACCTGAGATGCTTCTAGAAATTTCAAGTTACTCTATGAAAAATCTAATACTAGCTGACTCGAATTTGTATTCAGGATCTCTTGATCGGCAGCCTCTGTTGCAACCACTGGACTGACGAGGCAGTTAGAATTTTGAACGAATTTATGTATTGTTATGCAGGCTTTGGAATATTTAATTTAATATAATATTTGAAAAACCTTCAGTTTCTCTTTAAGCGATGTAACGTATGTTTTTCTAGGCTAAATAATTCAGAGATGTGAATAAAATATATCAACAATAGCCTAATCTAGTAAGCCATTGAGTAAGGTGAGCGCTCTTAGTAAGGAAATTTCAAGTATGTTTCTCTAACCGAACATAAAAAATTGGCTTGTAACTTCAGGCACCAAACATGATTACAGTTATTCAGGGAGATCAAATCTAGTTTATAGGATTGCAAGCACTGTCGATTACAAGCCATGTAAAATAGTCTATTAAAGAAACATGACTGTCTCCTTGGACGAGTATTATTGTAAGAGCGACTGCGGTGTTTTCAATATTTTCATCAATTTTCAACATTTTTTACACACACATATACACTACGCTAGAGGGTCGTATTTGTATATAACTCTCAACAAGAAAAGGCTAGAATACGGAGGACGGGTGGAGGGAACCTACAGTTTCCATAACTTTCAATGTATAAGAATCTCATGAATTTCATTCAGAGTTTTTTCAACTTGGTCTAGAAGTTCGCTTCATGTAGATTCCACACAGCTGCGCTATGTTCAAGGCTGTTTCTACCAACCGCCGCATAACGGATAACAGGAGCAATACTTTTAATGTGGAACTGCTTGTGTGGAATATATAAATATATTCCACACAAGCAGTCTTATTACCATAACTCATGATCTGTCACATTTAGAATAATTTTGGTAGGCTTTTCATTGGATATATATGTATATGAATGAACTCATCACTACTAAGAATGTCAAGTTAAATAAACCTGTAACATTCGACGCAGAATTGATCCTAGGATAAAATCCATAGTATATTTTAAATACTACAATTATTATCTTTTTCTATAGTTATTATCAACAAAAAGGTAAAAATAAGAAAATTCTAAAAATGATCATAAGTATAGTAAAAATAAATTGGCGAGGAGGTTGTACGTTTTATAGGTCATCTAATTAAGTATTCCTAGCCTGAGATTGTTACAAGAGCTTCCATTAAAACAAAGTAGCTTTGAAAAAGGCTTCAACTATTAATATTTAAGTTTAACGCACAGAAAACGATTAGAGAAAAAAATGATATTAATATCTTTAGACATCACACAATCATCTGAACACAAAATAAGCATCAAGAGAGCTTGCGTTGTGGTAATCAGATCACAATTATTTTATATACTGAGTATATTACGAATAATTGATACAAATATTTATTATGAATGAGTATCGAACCTACGGGTCTCCATTTATCAATCAAAATTAATTCACCACTGGTCCAGCGGACCGGGCAAAACAAGTGAAATAAACACAAAATGAAAACGGAAAACGTTCTCTGACCGCTGCGGTCTGCAGACATTTCGAGCTGTTCATTCTTTTCCACTGAAGTGTTTTAAAATGGAACCTGTCAAACGACTCTACGATTTGAGAGGCGGCGAAGTTTTGGCGCAATATTGGTTCTCGAACGATTCTCTGGTCGAATAATTTTCGTAATATCCAGGAAAAACTTTGTGCTTTTTATGTGGACCACTTGGCACAGAGGCGCATCGCAAAAATATGAACTGCAATAAATAGTTTTTAGATCTGTGGAAACAAGTACTGACCGATATTTAATTTTAAACAAAACGTCGCTACAAATTCTCACTAATGACAATTTAGTATATTGTTACGTTGTAGGTACATCTCAAGGTACTAGAAGATTAAACCATGAATTTATTTGTGACAAAAATTACAAGGTATTTTTTGCCCTAATGATAATTATAGTAGTCATTTTTAAATCACTTAATTACTATATCAAATGACAATAATAAAAAAAAATTGAGATTTCCATATATTGATAAATTACATCAATTATTGTTTAATTGCTTTGAGGCGTGTCTTTGATCATGTTTTAAACCTAGCCTTGATTTCAAACGGTTTATTAATTGAATTTGGTTTTAATGATGCTATTAGCTCAATGGCCCTATAAAAGAATTTTTAAATTACAAAGTTCCCAATTGGTCACACAATATAAGTTGACGATATAAAATGTTTCATATATGTCAATGCATAATCTTACGAAACTAATTGAATTTTCTTTTCAAATGTCACCAGTATATTTCATTACCTAATCCTTGTAAAGTAATAGCTGAAGATCATTCGACGAATTTGCAATATGAAGTGCAATTACAGCATTTCCACTATCGTTAATATCCGCAAACGCGACAGCGTTTCACAGCAACACGACTTCATTAGATTTAAACACTCTTCATATCACGTCTCTCATAAATCAAAAGATAATCAGAAGTCTACCCCTTTGTGAGTGTGGGATATGTTTATGGCGCGACACATACCCGTTGTCTATTTGCAAACTAATATCTATACTTTGCGTACCCCAGTTTCCATTATTTACTTAAACACAAGAGGCACGTGTCGGGCGCTAATGGCGTCGACACGAACACATCAGACGCTCGAGAGCTGCAGTTTACGTGTTGGCTCGTTATTGTTCACATAAATGAAGCGTACCATTTGAACATTTATACTTGAGTCGAGGCAATTTATCAGTGCGAGTGAGGAATGAAATTTTCTTTAATGTATAGTATTATAATCGCGCGTGGTTCCTTTAAAGTAAATACAGAGCGCTGAGCATCAAATATATTTATTCTTACAGAACTGAAGTGTATTTCTAGTAGTGAAGTATTTTCTAGTAGTGCCTCGGAGTTTAGATATGTGACCGATGCATTAGGCTCACTACCTATTCCATAGTGGGACGTAAATATAACTGATGAAACGTGGGAGTGTTCTGCATTCCTCTCCCTACCTCTTCGGGGATTACAGGCGTGATGTTACAGTTTACGTTAAGTATTATTAATTATTATTAATTCCAATAATGATGAATAAAAAACACTAAAATATAGCATGTCTTCAAAGTGAATGTCATTAAGAGGTTAAACGTGAGTAATATCAGAGCTTTGCGCTACAAAATTTTTAGTTAACTGCGGTCTTAGTCGAGATGCTCGCAAGCTTCGGAACGTGGCTTGAGTGATTCCTTCACTTAACGTCCACGAACGAGCGCCATTAATTGAAGATAACGGTTTTCATTACGAGTCATTGGAGTAATTGTAGGAAAACACCAATAATGTGGTCGAAATGTTTTGGAACAGCGTGGTGCAGAATTGAAATACATTATATACTATTATCGTTATCAGCCTGTCTCAGTCCACTGCTGGACATAGGATATCTCTATTGAGTGCCATCGCGCTTCGTCCAGCAGCGCAAGCTGTGCTGTGCGACTTTCGCTTCGCATGCCCAGCGTGGGGATTATGGCCAAAAACAAACCACGGACAGGCGGAAACCAAAAATGACTTTATTTCATTTTAAAAAAAACTTTATTTTTATGTGGTAAATCCAGTTATGAAATAAAATATTCCGCAGATCTTAAAGCAGAATAGAAACACATTACGAGTTCTAAAGCACTTGTTACCTTCATAAGGACATACTCATGCGAATTAATTTCATAACACGAAACATCACGCCCGGACCTACCCGGAGTCGTAGGCAGAGGACTGTATTACACTCTCACGTTTCAACAGTTAGCCACAGGGCAACGAAAGTAAACAAATTGAATTTACTTATGTGAATAATACTTGTACACAAGCTGGCTTAATATCAGCGTGGCTGGACAGTGGTTTATTTATTTGTTTATTTTATTTCTGTACACAGTTTACTTAAAAACGAATTAACAAATAGAAATTTGTACAAGGATCTGATTTTTCCTAAAAAGAAATCTCATCCAGCAGACCTAGGAATGAAAAGAAAATTTGTTAAATAAGACAAATTTAGCGTACAGATATATATACCTAACATACTAACATACAAATAAATATACATACAAGTATACATAAAAATACATATATATACTTAATGTAAGAAAAATGTTGTTTTCTGTGTAATGTGAAAAATAATTTCACATAAACAATATAATTAACTTAAAATTTACATAAATATATACCACTAAGCCCAATTCACTGTTAGAAACGAGTTTTTTTAGTAAATAAAAGGTCTCTTTTAGTAAATAATATAGTCCACTAGAACGTTCCGTTACGAGTCGACAAACAAACTTTCGAGATCGTTATGAAGCACTTTCTATTATATCACAACTCTTACATTAACCATAATTCATTAACTCGAACACGATCGTCTCTTCAACTGTAAATCTAACCTTGGACCCTTGAAATGTGACGCTATTTACTTTACCACTAAGCTATCTTTGTGTAAATAAATCTAGTTTCATTTTAAAATACATTCATTATAGATCTATTCATGTTTCATCAGGTGGGATTGATGAGCGCATAAAGGCGTACTTTGAAATGTTTTTATTAGCAAATTTTACACCGCCTTTGTGTCATTAATTAAAAATAAAAGATATTACCAATGGTGCAGTGTACTTAAGGTTGTCTGAGGGTCTAAGTTAATGATCTACGAACAAAAGATTATTATTATTATTATTATAACAAAAACCCGCTTTGTATCGCTGAAAGCAACTTAAAGGTGACTTTTTTCTTGGATTTTTTATTGAGACAGCGTAAGAGAAAACACGCAAGATCACGCCTGTAATCCATGAAAAGATAAACAAAGGATTGCAGTACATTAATGCTTACATACATACATTTAAAGCTGACTGCGTCGTTGGTCGTGTTGGTTGCAAGTGCGACTGCCGATAGGGAGGTGCCGGGTTCGATTCCCGGATGATCATTATAAAATTTTCAAATTTAGATTTTCTAGTAGTGGTTCTTAGTCTGGATATATGCCCGATGCATGGCAATAGGCTCACCATCTATTCCACAGTGGGATGTAAACGTAACTGGTGAAAAGTGGGAATGTTCTGCATTCCTCTGCCTATCTCTTCGGGGATTACAGACGTGAAGATACGTTTTTAAAGCTAATGTTTTTAAAGCTAATGTTTTTAAAGCTAAAGTTTTTAAGCTATGGTGCCTGCTGAAAGCATCGAATTCCAAATCTAACCTTACAAATCTGGACGTGATTTTACATGAATCACTTTACAAATATACGACTGTCCGTTACTAATACACTTTATATTGCCCAAACATTGATTTACCTGGTTACAGAACACCTGATGTATACACAGAGTGAGGGCCAGTAAAAGCCTCTTTGTTCGTCTCGTTCAATTGTTAAATTCCACCATAATGAACACCACATCACTTTCATCTCGCAGAACCTTAACCATTCCACCTTATTTATAGCGCCTCAATAGCGTTATACCCATTGTGTTTTCTCTTCTAACCCAAAATTATCAAAACCTTTAACGTTGATTGATGAATTCAAGGTTGAAAATGCGGTAGACAGGGACGGGTATCAAGAGGTGAATAAAATGTTATACAGTGATTATGTAATATACGTATAACTGTTGTATGTAATTGAATTTTCAAGTACTAAATTAAAAATTTGGGTAAATAGGCATAGCAGATAGACAGATTGGTTTATATGAGCATTATTTTCAAACAATTTGTTATTTACTTTCGCCCTTGCTCTTACTCTACTTGATAGGTAAAAAAATCTATTTATATGGCACACAAGCTCTCTCGAATATACGAGTACCTAAAAATATTTTATTTATATCAAACGCAAAAACCACATACATTTAATATAGTAACAAAATAAATAATACTCGTAATAATAACAGCTATCCACGAACTAGAAATTATAGTTGCTCTTAAGAAGTCGTACAATTTTAATGGATCACTGCAGCTACTTAGAAATGTGCACATCGGATACAATATATATGTACAGGGAGACTGTTGCGATCATTTTCCATATTCTGATATGCGAGTCGGAAGAAAATGGATGTTGTATTCCCCTCAGTTGTTGTTAGTAAATCTTGTTTACGGCAGATGCAGCGTAGAGCAAAGATTTGAAAGCACAAATAAAAGATTTTAATGTGAAGTGGTTTTTATTTGATTATTGCGATTGTGTTATTATTAGTTTTTTTACATGTAATAAATTATTTCATTATTAGGAGTTATTTCTCAAGATAATTGCAGTACTAGCAAGTCGTAATCTCGAATCATTGCATTTCTCAACGGAAGAATATGTGACAGATTTTTATGGGTTCAAATATTACTGTTCGGTTTCATTTAATAATATGGAGATATTGCCAACGTTTAAACCGTGACCCGGTTGAAAAGTAAAATTGGCTGTTACCCAAACAGATAGGGATTTCATTTGCATAACTTCCAAAGGAAAATGGTTTCTAAAATGCCCCATTCACAGCTATAAGGCGTGTTTTAAAGGGCGAGAACTATTCGCTAGTTCCAAATTGCCTTTACCCACCCTCAATTACAATCTATAATGAACCCTTTTTGGGCGCTAACTGGCTTGAAAATCGAATGCAAATTAGTTTGTTAATAGTTTGCGCTATAATGCCCTGCTAATTGGAAAAACCATTGAATTCCGGGCATTCAATATATTTCTGATTAACGATTCGACTATTCGTTTTGCTTGTCCATTGTTTTCAATCGGGACTATTGAAAAGCGCATTTCGTCTTTACAATATATTTTTTGTTTATTTATATACGAATTCCACAGCTTAATTTTGTAGTACATACATAACTTATCTACCGTGATC
This sequence comes from Mysoria ambigua, assembly GCA_018245875.1. NCBI lineage: Eukaryota > Metazoa > Arthropoda > Insecta > Lepidoptera > Hesperiidae > Mysoria > Mysoria ambigua. Next base: position 4,005 of record DWEI01004067.1, on the reverse strand, counting down.
GATCTACCGTATATAAAAGTATCTGTTTTTATGCTTATTATAATTTCAAATCGTCGAATATATTTTTCGGAAATTGCCGGAAAGATACAACGACTACTTAGAGTACCCCGTTTATATAAATGACCTCCTGATGAACTAAATTAACGAATGTTAATGACACGATACCGAGTTTCGCCTAACATCACGCCTGTAATACCGAACAGGTAGGGAGATGAGTGTAGTAGACACCAACGTTGCACCATTTAGTACCAATTTGAATCAAAGTTGTATAATTATATACCGATTATTATGAAACTCAAAGCAATGATGACGATTTAGTATATAAAATCAAATAATAATAATGCGTCAGAATAAAACACAAATAACAATAACAATGAGTCAGTTTGTAAAACAAAAGGCATAATAATGCGTCAGTTTGTAATACAAAGGAATAACAATGCCACAGTGTGTAAAATAAAGGCATAACAATGCGTCAATTTGTAAAACAAAGAATGCTTCAGTGTGTAAAACAAAGGAATAACAATGCCTCAGTGTGTAAAATAAAGCATAACAATGCGTCAGTTTGTAAAACAAAAGCATAACAATGCGTCAGTTTGTAAAACAAAGGAATAACAATGCCTCATTGTGTAAAATAAAGCATAACAATGCGTCAGTTTGTAAAACAAAGTCATAACAATGGGTCAGATCGTAAAACAAAGGAATAACAATGCTCCAATGTATAAAATAAAGCATAACAAAGCGTCAGTTTGTAAAACAAAGGCATAACAATGTGTCAGTTTGTAAAACAAAGGAATAACAATGCCTCAGTGAGTAAAATAAAGCATAACATATTTCAAGCATATTTAATGGGTCTAGTCAGAGCTTACCCAACACGTCTTTGACTGAAAATGAATTTATAAAGACTCTGCAAGAACGAATTAGTAACAAAACACTGCAACTGGAATCTGCAAATGTAGAAATTGAGAAATTATCATTAGCAAATACAGAACTAAAGAAAACCTTAGCTCAACAAGAAAAAACATTAAAGCTTTTGACGAAAATGGGCATATCTGAGAGCTCGTTAAAAAATGCTTCGTCACCTGTTAGAAATAAGATAAAAAAAACCCTTTCTAAGAGTATTTCGCCTACATCACAATATCAAGATATCACACAAATAATTAATTTGGAAAAAAATATAAGGAAACTCGAACAAGAATTAGAAGAAGCAAATAAATTGATACAAAAATTAAATGACACTATTTATAGTATGCAACAAAATACTGAATACGTACCTAATAATACAAATAACTTAATAGTCTCACAAAGTCCTACTGATTGTAACAAATCTGTCTCAGCAGTCTCTACCGGATTAGCTTGTCAAGAATTACCAGTAACAAAGAAATGTTATAACGTAAAACGTATAAAATTACAAAAATGCAGACGAAAAATAATATTAATTGCGGATCAACAAGGACGTGGAGTCCGTCATTACCTTCAGAACCTCGTAGGAGAAGCATTTTTAGTCACTTGTCTCTGGAAACCGGGAGCTAAAATTTGTGACCTTCTTTCTTCTTATAAAGAAGAACTGTTATCACTAAATAGCACGGACTATGTTATTTTAATGGGAGGAGTCAATGATAAAAATCCAATTGAATTTAGGTCTAATATTGAAGCATGGTTAAACTGTATAAAAAACACTAACGTTCTTATATGTGAAATTCCCTATAATAAGTTGTTAAATGAAAAAAAATTAAATTATGAACTCAGATTTATTTGTAAACGTAATGTAAATTCTGAATTTGTGGCTATGGGTTTCGATCGTTTTATACCTAGAAAATCTTTTTATCCTATTTTTATCAGTCGTTCTCTTTTAAAAGAAATATTGAGAAATGACTATCAGCAAAAAATAAATGCATACCACTCAGAAAATAATAAAAGAGTTCTGATAAACTACTCAATCAAGCGATTTGACAAATTTACCCAAACAGAAAACTTTAGTAGTGATAATAAAACCAACTGCTCAAACTTAGTTTTACCCAGGGATATTCAAAAAAACAGTAATATAAATGAGCTTTTTCGTGTACAGTAACTTAGTAATATTACATCAAAATATTAATGGACTGTTGACTAAGGCTGATCTCTTAATTGTTCATTTAAATGATTTGTTAAAGAAATATTCATCAATAGACATTTTGTGTATAACAGAACACAACATGATATTTACTGATACTGAACTCTTAAATATACCAATGTACGAATTAGCGACATTTTATGCTAGAGATAGTCGTAACGGTGGATGTTGTATATTATTAAGAAATGGTTATAACTATCGTGAATTGAAAAATATTAACAATTTATCGATTTCCAATGTGATTGAATGCTGTGCTATTGAGCTTTTCGATCAACATCTTATAATTGTTTGCATTTATAGAAGTCCAAAGAATACCAGCCAATATTATGAATTATTCTTTAATAATCTAGAAATATTGTTAAGTCAAACATGTTACAAATCTAATAAAAAAATAATAATTTGTGGTGACTTTAACATTGACATTAGTAAAATAAATAAATATTCTCTACAATTTATAGAGATAAGTCACAGTTTTAACTTGAACATAGAATTTAATAAACCAACAAGAATTTGTAGCGCTACTTGTATTGATAATATTATACACAATGTAGGTAGGAAGAAGAAAAGTGCTATCATAGATTTAGGTCTATCTGATCACACGGCACAGCTCCTAATAATTCCTGTTAAAGCGGTTTGTACATTAAAATATTGGTATTTAAAGCAGCGTGACTATTCTGCAGAGAATCTAGAAAAATTTAAGAATTGTTTAGAAAGTATAACATTTACTGATGTTTATAGCAGCACCACATGTAATGATGCATTCTTAAATTTTTATAATGAATTTAAGATATTCTATGATTTGTGCTTTCCTGTTATTCGTAAAAAGATTTTAGTGAATAAGAAGCGAAAGTGGATAACCCAAGGTATAAAACTCTGCTGTAAGCGTAAACGGCATTTCTTGTGGACATACAGAAAAAATCCTAATAATACTAATAAAAATATTTTAAAATGTTATTCTTACAGATTGAAAAAGGTTATTAAACTTACACAAAAAGCACAAAATGATCACTTAATTAATTTGGCTAGAAATAAATCAAAAGCAACTTGGAAAGTTATTAATAGTTATAAAAAAAGCAAGCCTAAAGATTATATAAAACAAATAAAAAACAATCAATCACTTATAACTGAACCACAAGACATTGCGCAAGCTTTCAACGATTTTTATATTGATCAAGTTTATTTATTAAAAGACAAAAATGACCTGACTTGTAGTAATACTCTGAAGTATAATAATTATAATTCACTCTTTTTTAAATATATTTCACCAAATGACATTCTTTTAATAATCAAATCTTTAAAAAATACAAGTAGTACTGGCTATGACGACGTATCAACTAAAGTAATAAAACATGTTGCGCATCTAATATCTCCTATATTAAGTTATATAGTCAATCTCTGCGTTGAAGATGGAATATTTCCTAATGCTTTAAAAATAGCTATCATAAGACCACTTTTTAAAAAAGGTGATAAAGAGGATATGACTTGTTACCGCCCAATTGCGCTAATCTCAATTTTTTCTAAAATTATAGAAAAGGTTATTTACAATAACTTATATACGTATTTTGAAAAATTCAATATTTTCGCGAAAGAGCAGAAAGGTTTTCGCAGAAATAAATCAATTAATGCAGCCATTTATGAATTTTTACATAAAGTTACATTAAGGGTGGATAAAAGAATGCCAGTAACAGGACTTTACATGGATATAACGAAAGCATTCGATTTTGTACGGCATGATTTACTTTTAACTAAATTATATAAATATGGGATACGCGGAAAAATACATAATTTGATAAAGTCGTTTTTAACTAGTAGAACTCAAATAACACAAGTATCACGCATTTGTACAAGAACAAAAACTGAAATTTTATACTCATCTCATCCTTGTATACCAAAAT
>DWEI01004066.1:0-12073 GCA_018245875.1 Mysoria ambigua | reverse complement strand
CCCGGGACCTCTCGATCGGCAGTCGCATCTGCAACCAACACGACCAACGAGGCAAAACAGTTAAGTTTTATTAATCTTTCTTTAGGAGAATGAAGTTCGCCAATCTGCACCTACCCAGTGTGTCAGTTTAGTGTGCTCTTCTTATAAACTTCTCATTCATAGAGAAGATCCATATCCAAGACAACAGTTGAAAAACATAAAGTTAGATAACGAATATGATAATAAAAATTGCCGAACTTATTTTCTTATACTTAAATAAATACACCGGCAATAAGTTTTACAATGTCTCTTTAATATTGATAATTACTAATGAATTATGAAAAATAAAAATCTACATTTATTATACAAAGTACTTGCTTGATGCTTAAATTGAACGTTTGCACATAATAGGTTCAAAATCTTACTATTTTATTAATGCTCTGGATGAGCAAATGTTCCAACACGCTCATTCTCGTATACACAGCATCTCGCCGAGAACAACGTGAAAACATAAGCTGGATGTGTGTTTGTTTGTCTGTGTGTGTGTAATTTGTGCGATCAGTCCGAAGCCACCGTGACGCGTTATCGGCCGCGCTGATGGCGCGTCACGTTATGCGTGAAGTGGGGCCATCGATTTGCAATGTTAACGACTCTTGTTACCATTAGTATGAAAGTAGAATGATAATTGTCTTCCTAATTTCTATCGGTATACGTAATGAGGGTTTGATGTTATAATGTGGACAACTGATTCCACGTCCAAAGGTGTTTATGAGACATTTTAGTCATATAACAAGGTAAATAAGAGCATGCACTTAAACAGATATTTTGTATTCAATGTGTATTGTCTTGGTAAAGATACGTTTTGAAGAATTAGAGTAATAAGAAAGGAGCTAGATAAGGTAAAAGTGAAGAAATTTTGGTGGACAACATAAAATTTTTTTCTTTATTAATTGTTTTCCATATTCATTGTATCTAATTGATGGTTTTGACAGCTTTAACGGGTTGGATTTTTAAATTAAATTTGCCATTACAACGGTGAAGCTGTGCAAGGACATCACGGGAGAGAATGTGAGAGTTTACAAATTCTGTATTTTTTAAAGGCAAGTGTAGCCTTTGTGTCAAAGCATAAATTACCTACGCTTCCTATAGGACATCGCTTTTTCAAAAACGATGATAGGGTTAATGACAATTGAATGCATTGCATTGGATAAAATTATTCTACTTGCATTGGATAAGATTATTCGACTAAACCATTGTAATAAATCCTATTACAAAGTAAATTGTTATTTATAAGATAAATATGCTTAGCATTATGAAACTCCATCTCCACAAAAAATAGTTCATTTTGTAATATTGTAACATAAAGGATTACTTTAAAAGATTCACTAGCACACCCATGGAGTTTCGCCGGTTCTCTATAGCGAGGCATTTTGAAAGGCTTCGGTCGTTTCATACTGACGTACGAAAACTGTGTTGAGGAATCAATTTTGATGAAATTCCATTTGAATTTGAATTTAGACGACATACGCTCGTCAGTCCACATAACTCCGTCGATCCCATCGCACGTAAAGACGTTTTGTTACTGGCGGTAACGTAACGGTGTAATTGTATGGGACACGTCTGGCGCGCGACAAAGGCACGACGTTTCGCGTTCGAGACTATATCTGGGCCCGTCGTGTGCGCGCGCCACGCGTGTCCAAACTGTTATTACACTGGATGACATTCCGTGTTGCAATTCAATTCACTTCATTACGAGTTCGTGTAATGATACACATGACATGTGTGTATTGCATTATAATGACGTATTTTTGACATACTCATATGTTCACTTATTGTTTTGTGACATTAAATAACACAGACCTCTCGTTACTGTATGTGACGACAGGTCTGTGTTTTCTCGACGAGGGAGTTTCATGTCAAATGTCATGTCAAAATGTTTCATGTCAAATGATATGACAAATGTAAAATTTGGCACAACAATCATCGTTTTTCATGCCTGTTTTTTTTACTTTCAAGGATTGTTTTAAGAATAATTGTTTGAAGCTTAAGTGTATGATTTATCGACACTCGAGATATTAATTATCATGCTCTCAAGATGCCGTCAAACAATTTGGATGAAAAACCTAAAAGGCTAACAAAATCTCCTGCGCAGTAATAATTGTCTCGTCTCAATTTTTCTCGCTCTATCCACATTCTGCTAATTATTTACTTCTTTGTCGTTTTTCAGACGGGTGTTTACATACATATCGTTTTTTAGTTTGCGCCAATTTAGACCGTTGTAAATGCACGTGCGCATAAGTAGGAGGTAACGAATATGCTCGTTGCTCTCTGCCTACCCCTGACGTGACCACACAAAATGGATAATTTGAATATGACTCAGCGGATAAAAGCCGTACACGAGGTTGTGGCGTACCTCTTCGTGTGACCTTGTCTATGATACTCGTACTTTGTTTCATTTTACGGCTTTAATTATTTATAGTTGGATTGTTTCGAAGTGTAAAACATAAATTAATGAATATATATGTGCGTGTACATAATTGAATGTTGCAAATGTATGTTCACTATAAACATTGTGATTAGATTCAATTAATATAAAGTTATGTTGATCTCTGACGTAATGATATGCGTTTCTATTTTCCACTATCCAGATTTTATACATTGCTTGAAATAATTTGTGTTTGTCCAATGCTGAAAAAGCCTTTTTCCAGTAATGGCCCTTATCGGATGATGACGAATACAAGAAAACATTATGTAACATAACAAAACAGAACAGTAATGTTGTACGTCCTATGGAATGGTTACCTACAGGATAACAAAAGTATTGTTTTCAACGAACGCTAAAACAACTTGTATAAAACGATAGCAAACAAAAGAATATATCCAATTTACTCTGCGTCCTGGTTCTGTGGAACGCAGCCAGTTGAATATAGACAATTGGTCGCGCTTAAGTGCTAAATCCCTTTCACTGACACGTAGGGCTTCGTATCCACCGAACATGTTATTACTGTGACTACTGACGTCACTCGCGATCTTAATTACGGTATGTGCAACAACATTTTTCACCAGACCGCCGACCCCCACTTACGCATTGATTTCTAAATCCGGTAGTCGTGTTATATATAGAAAATGTGAAATATAAATAATTCGTTACAATTAATCCGATCGTAAATACCGGATGCCGAATTGTAATTTATCATTGGATGTAATGAACGCACCTGGTTTCGATTAATTACGATAGATCCAATTAAAAAATATATATATGTATGTAACCGGCTGAGAATAATAAGTAAAAACTGGTTCACAGTTCACGCGCGGGTCGGTTGGTCGGGTGTAATGAAAATGAAGAAATTATCCGTTTAGTAACGAGCCGGTGTGGGTATCGATAAAAACTGTTGCTCGTATCGACTTTTATGTTGCTGGTAACAGGCGGTATAAATTCGACGTGTTATTGCCTCGCCTTCGGAATGACTTTATTATGAGCGAGGCGACTCTCTGTTCGTAGCCGATTATTGACTCGTCTCGGACGCCGCCGGTGATCATCGCACGAGAGATGTCGTCGTAAATTGTTCGTGACGTGCAAACTTTGACCGTTACGTTCTGTGCTTAATAAGTGTCATGTCTATGTCCATCGGAACATATGTATCACATCACACATACCTACTCGACTCGACTCGATCAGTGGCAGCGAATGTGACTGGAATGTGCTGATCCAGGTAACTAGGCTTCGATTCTCGTCCAGGATAAATATTTGTGTGATTATCAGTTTGACTCGTATTTAAAGGGTTATAACGACAAATATCTGTACAATATATTGATACGTAGTTTATCAGCCATCCGCTTACTTTAACAAATGCTTAGCCTACTCTGTGATCAGATGAGATGGCTGGCTGTATGTATGTCGTCATAAATATACATTATATTTACTATTATAACCGATATATGATGTTTTTTTGAAGTAAACTTTTTATTATATAATATTATATTATTCGCGTAGAACTATTCTTTAACAATTTTTTTATGCGAATTTACAAACATTTTTTCGACATTGCAATAAAGCACACATTCAGTTAACATCATTGTAAGCGTGGATCTTATTAAAAAAGCTGTAGTTTTATCACACCAATGAACTGTATATGATCTCCGCTTCCTCCGGGAGCAGATGTAGCTCGTATTTTACAAGCGTATATAAGTTTATTGTGTAATATACACAATTTGTTTATACGCCACTAAACCAATCAAGTACTTTGAATGTGCTGTACGAATAGGATTATGTTAGTGGCGACGGTGACCCTCGTAAGGGTTTTGTAGGTGGTTAATAATGAGCGACACGACCCGCGCCTCCGAAACCGGCGTGCATGTATGAAAAGAGTTATGAATGTGGAGGAGGCGGGGCAGGTCTGTAAGGATAGATATTTGGCACTCCGTGCTCGCTACATACCCCGTAAGGGACTCGGCGTGAAGATATGTATGTATGTATGTATGTGTATGATCGAAGCTGATCAGTTATTGATGTACATTAATCCGTGTATTTATCAATTACTTATTAACGTAACACAGGTTACTTAACCCAGGACGGGGGCCCTTGTGATACTTTTGTTTGTACTACTTGTTAAATGAAAAAAAAAATTGTTTAATTTTGAACATAGTGTGTTTCCTCATATGTGTTTCACTGAAATGTCGTATTTGCTCAAAGTTGATCAGATATTGGTTGATGTGTGTATCAAAGATTGATTAGCTTCGGTGTGTACTGACATCTCAGATGAGAATGAATTAATGCCTGAAATAAAGCTTTATATACACTTGCCAACTTGATACAACTAAATAAACCATTAAATCTTAAGAGCCGTTTTTTATTATTTAACCGATAAGATTAGTCAAATTTATAACCTTCAATTATTTTGGAAATAACTTGAGTATTTATTACTATAATGTCATTTAATTTAAGTTTGTACAGACTTTATATCTGATCAGCAATATAAGTGAAACAGCTAATAAAAATATTTACCGTCCACAAAAACCATATGGAATATATTCGACTTCGCAAAAAACCAGAAGTAAAATTATAATTAAATACACCGCGTTAATTTAAACGAGAGCTACTTGAATTGTTTATTTTCTAAGGCTTCTTTCACACATCTGGCGAAGTACTGTACGAGGGCGACGAAATATCAAACGGCCGAATGAAAACTGTGCTAGCTCCTAGCTTGGCTTATTGTAATATCTGCTCAGGTCAGCAGCGATCCTGGTGCTTCTATGAGTTTGACTACGACCTAAACCTTCCTCATTATGAAATAAGACACGTGTACGACAGTGAAACGATATAAAAGTTTTTTTTTAATATTACTCTTCCCTTGTAAGGTATACTTGTTCAGCGAAAGATGCTTCAGCCGCTAGTGTTACAAGTCATTACTCATTAGGTATATACATACATGTATCGGGGACATATTAAACCTGCGTTGCCTTCACAAAAAAGCCAAAGAGACACAACGTACGTTAACGCAGAGTTTTGTGAAATAAAAGGAACCGCCCGTCTTCATGAACGGGTTCGCCCGAGGTCATTAAGGTTACGTTCAGGTTGTGTTACCCCGGAGTAACAAAATCGAAACGATAAAAAATCGTTCGCATTAATGTTACTGCGTATCCCAGAATAAGCCCGTGGTCGCATTAACTACACAAACTAATGGAGATATTGGCCCTAACTCGAGCTAACTGCAACGAACATTAAATTGCTTATACGACCGCCACTCGTTTTTATTATTTTCGCGAATCTTTAAAATTTCAACGTAATAAGAATTAAGCGATCTTAATGGATTGTTAACTGAATTACACCCGACGTTGTCGTAACGACATCGAGGGGACCGAATATCGGGGTACAAAATACCTAACCCGTAACCAATGAAGCGAACGTTAAATTAACATTCGTTGAATATTAAAATGTATTTACGGGTTCGCGGTGGCTATATATATTTTTTGCTGAACCGATAATAACCTTAGCTCATGTTATCTGGTTTTACCATTTCAATCTGCGACCCCACAGTCAATAAATAATATAGTGTAGTGAGGTGTGGCGCGTGCGCAGCCCACGCGCACATTAGCAATTCTAATGCCACGGATTCACTTTTGTGTGTATGTGTTGGATATTCCTTCGTATTCATATCTCTGTTATGATTTCAAACCGTAGCAGACGAAAAATATCGTAACATTTGACAGAGCATTTGCGAGATCCAATGTATAGTGGTTTTAGCTTTATTAGACCTACAGGTATGAGTTAACTTGGTTTTGAAACCAGGATATTTTTTTCCGAAGATATCTGATGTTAAAACGCTTTTACAAATGTAACATATTAATACTTAGTTACTATGTCCTATTTATACGTATGTCTCTTATTAAGTCCTGGTAAATATAAGCGACATCATTTATATATAATCAATATTGTAACCAATTTATAACGACGCTGCAACTTATCGATATTCATATCAGGAATGTTACGAATATTCGCATCGGCATCCGCAAATGCGGAATATGCGCATCAATTCAGACATCTGCATCCACATTCACATTCGCATCAATCAATGCGGAGTTTTTACGGATGCAGATTCAAATTAATAAGTAACTACATGTGTAAAAAGTGGGCGGAGCTAGCTAGAGTGGCACGTGCCTCGCGTTTGTTTTGGTAATTGCTATTATCGCATTCATTCGGTAGCTGACGAATAGGAAGGCGCACATTGGTAACAAGATCCCATAGGTTTTGGTTGTTGTGTCTTTTCTTATTGTCAATAAATATCAATAGTAATAGTGAGTATAAACGGTATTCTTCATAGTTTTTGCGTGTTTAAGGAATAATTTGTAAAAATAAATAGTAGGTAAGAAAAATGTCACCACCAATAAAAAGTAGTATCTGGACTTATTTTACAATAGACAAAAATGATCCGGAGAAGTCGGAGACAATTTATGCACTTAACATTTTAATAACTATCCTTTTAAAATTCGCATCCGCATCCGTATCGCATCCGCATCCGCGAATGTAAACTTTTAATATTCCGCATCCGCATCTGCATCCGCGAATGTCAAAATTCTTGCATCCATAACAACCCTGGTTCGCACCGCGCCCACAACTGAGAAGAACTAACGAGAAACTCAGTGGTGTTGTCTTTTTTATGATTGCTTAACAATTAAAATTTAAGGCATCAAACTATAGCAACTCATTTCCAAACGTCTATGTCTTGCATGTAATCTGCAACCGAGTAAAATAGGCTTTTTTACATAATCGAATACATACACGTCTACTGCCAGTTTGAGAAAGATTAACGTTAAATGTTCGTAGAAAAATGTTAAAGCTATATAACAGTTAGGCCGCCACCTTGGCGAAGCAGAGGCCGATGGTGCCGGTGCCGCAGCAGACGTCCAGCAGCGTGGAGTCGCTGCGCACCCCGCTCAGCTCTATCGCGGTCTGGTACAGGACGCCTGCCGCGGCCGTGTTGATCTGCAACCGTGCTTCACACTCTAGCCACTTCTGCCAACCTTCATCATGGCATGTGTCGTATAGAACATCGCATTGACAACATTTAATAATAGCATTCTGAAATGAATGAATTGAGTTAAAGTATAGCCTGAAGAAGAGAGCTGTGTACTTATCTTTAATTAATCATACACACCCGCACCCGCACGCATGCACAAATATATAATCACATGCCCAGTAAGTAGTACTTGTTTCAAATAGGTAAGTAAATAAAGAACTATAAAATTATAGACATACTATTAAACATATTGAATCAAAAGTAAGTTAAAAATACACGTTTAAGTGTATATCGTTACTGGTCGGTTATTTGTATCGCGCTCACCTGGAAGAACGCTTCCGGCGATATCCGGAACTGTAGGCCCAATATGGTATCGACGATGTGCGTGGCCCCCATCAGGTGCTCTGCCCTCGCGCGCTCCTCTCCCACCCTCCTGTGGCAGCAGAGGTTCCTTAATATATTTTGCCTCAATACCATTAAAACACATATATTGTGCGTATATAGAGTTGAGATGTTATTTCCTAACATTCGGCTATGGAAAAATCTGACATGCATTATCGGAATATGAAGAGCTGTACAGTAAGATAACCACTGGGGTATATTACGATCTACTGTACATCAATAAAAAGTATAACTTATATCCAGAGTTTCGACAACCTTCAACTAATGACCTCAACAAAAATGGAAACTAATTATTCAAGTACAAGTTAATAATCATTTATTTACGAGAGTTTGATTGTATCTATGCTATCGACATAATAGCCAAATCAGCCAGTCACAAATCAAATCCTAATAATTCTGTATAGTCGCAGGCCCAGTTCCAGCCTTGAATTCCATTTAAGAAATAACTTATTATGTTGCTGTTAAATGGTCCGTGAGTCCCTGCAGGCGGCGGGAGCTCCCGAGCAAGGCCCTCGTTTAGGTCCGTGACTAGTCGGGCCGTCCCGGAACTACATGCGCGAGTCTAGCCGGCCTCATACTTAACTTACAGTGTGTTTAAAAAGCGTACAAAAAGAATATTATAGATTAAAAAAGAAACCGTAATATCACGCCTGTGATCCTCGAAGAGGTAGGGAGAGGAGTACACTTCCTTGTGTCGCTAGTTATGCTGAGCTTATAAATAAATATTATTAGTCAAAATATTTAGAACAGATACTTACTTTTGTGCAAAGATTTCGAAATACACAGATATTATGCCGCAAGCCTTGGACTCGTCCGAACTGAAATGTTCTATTATTCGTTCCTTTAACTTGTTCAACTCTTCTCCTGACATTTTCTGAGAATATACAATATAGTTTTAGTGTAGCTTTGTTTATATTACTTTACTACAAAGACAGTTGAGATCAAACGTCAAATGTCATATTAAGAAAGGACGTCAACTCAGGAAGCATACCTGCGGATGCATTGAGATTATAAGCATGATTTCTCCAGAAGATGCCGACTGTCTCACGGTCAATCCCTTCCAGTAGCCTGAATAGTCGGCGGGCGAAAACGGAGCCATCTTAGATTCTCGAACGAAATCTTGGAATATCTGAAAAATCAACATTTAATTCATTCGCATAAAAAATATAATTTTTTAAGCAATCTCCATAAAAAGTTAAAAAAAACCAGTAGTATTACCCGTGCAGCCCGCTTAGTTTCCCGAGGTATGTGTATAAGATCGTCGACGGGCGCCACGGCCACCGTGCCCGTGGCGTAGCTGCCGAGCCTGAAGCCCACGGTCGCCTCGCGCGTCTCCTCGTCCACGCCCACCGTGAACTCGCACTTGTTCCGGTAGCCGTCGGTCACCGGCGACCGCACTATGGGGCTCAGCTCGAAGCTCAGCCCGTTATGCAACTTCCTCTTCTCTTCTATGTCCTTCCTCCTGTCCTTGGACACTTTCCACAGCTCGTTATCAAACTTATGTAGAATACGTTTTATGTCTTCATTTTTCATTGCAAGCTGCATGTACAGAAAAACAATGCAAACGAAATATTGTACTATCTGAAATTTGTATAGAGATAATTTGAAATGACAAATTAATTGATAACAACACATAAGAGTGGAATAAATACATTATAAACCATTTTTATATGAAACTTTTTATACATCAGTGAAAAATTTATATACTTAAAATTATTATTTTTGTGAAAACCTTTTGAAATTTCTATTGACATGTTAGGGAAAATTTACCTGAGTAGGTAAATTTTTAAGATGCGCGCGCATTTGCGGTGGCAGTCACACTTACAACCAACATGACCAACGAGTCAGTTGGTCTAATATATATAATAAGGTTAATTTTTACTTTCTGCATAAATACATTTTTGCTATTATTCATTTTACATCACAACATCTCACACCAATACATAGATTGGCATCCTAATAGTTATGTTGAAGGGTAAAAAAGACAAATTACCTGCTTCTCATAATCAATATTCCAGTAAGGAGCAGTAGCATCTTTTAGTTTCTCCTCTTGGCTCCTGTTGTCAACTTCTTTTGCTTTCTTGTTACACACAGCCTTTTCCCCTTCTAGTTTTCTTTTTCTATACAGAGGGTCTGGAGCAGGGTCTGCTTCAGTTGCTTGAAGAGTTTTTCCTATGACAAATTTTAAATAAACATTTTTAAATAAATAGTTTCATTATTGAAGTTACATGACATATTAAAGACAGATTATTCTTAAAAGATACTAAAAAATATTTTAGTGACAAACAAAAAATATTGTGTTACTAGTACAATTTTTCACACATTTACCATATTATCTTTAACTATAATTTAAAAAATACAGGGAAACCAACACCTAAAGTAAGACAATCGGTTTGATAATCATTTTTACTGTTTGAGGAATATGAATCAATATTGAGACAATATATTTGACAACTTTATAAAACCATCAACTGACTTCTCGACTAATTTCATGAGTACAATATATTTATATCCTTACTAATTTTAATACAACAATAATTTTACTTTTATTTGAAGTATAATGTATTTTTTTCATTTTTATTCATGTAAAACAATATTGTTTTAATTAACAATTAAACAAATAAATAAATAATACCTTTCCAAGAAAAACCATTGAGGCTAGCTATAGCTTTACCCCTCTCTTCTTCATTTTGAAAGCATGCATAGAGCCAATTGCTACCTGTCTTGGGACGTTTAATTTTGCTTGTGTTCAGGCCCAATTTTTCATTCATCAGTTTCTTTAATTCCTGTGTACACACATAAATAGCAATAAAATATATTAGTAACATTATATGTGGTATCTAATTCTATACTTTGGTATGGAGCATGTCTTCTGCAATATAAGTATCATTATGTATAATATCTTCCAGGGCCATAGCATGGACCAGTATGAACACACCCCAAAAGAGGCTGTTGTCTCACAATCAGTGGACTAGCACAGGCTGCTGACAATGATGACAATCAACTTAGCTAGAGATTGTGTTGGGTAAAGGGTTCATCTAAGAGGTGTAGATCTTGTTGTGTAGGATTTGCTGCGATAGCATTATCACTGCAAGTGCTTATTAAATACAATATTAATGGGGTAGGCAGACACAAACTCTACATTAGCTCCACCCTGACAACACAATGTAATTAATATTACGAAACTATTAGTTATTATTGAGATTAATTACAATTCTGATATACATAACTTTCATATTAATTACTAACTAGTACTTGGTTGGACCTAAACTCATAGGCAAGATGTTTCTAATATACAGTATTAATAATACAGTCAACAATGATTATAAAAGGACTTATTTATAAAATTTAACATAAAAGCATTTTTATTTGGGTCAAGCATGTGTGACTTAAGTACGTAGATAAGGTGAAAGAATTCCGATCAAACCGTAACAGTTAAGTCTTAATGCTGCTTACCCCTATACAAATTATGCGTGACAGTAGGTCAGTAGTTTATTTAAGCATTAATGTTCTTCAATTACCACTATTCCATAAAATTTCGGAAGCCCCTTTACTTCAATTTTAAATTTCTCCGACGAGAAACCGCCGCGGTCGAGGTAGGCATATTCTTCGTTATTCTCTTCACCTTTAGAACATTCCGAGTTTGTTTCTGACATTGAAACAGTTTCTTGCGACATTTTGTCAATTTTATTGTCTGTTATTATTACTGCGTTCAATACTTCCTTATATTTAAAATAACTTTTACAACATTTTCAGTATTTGGAAGGTTATTTGTTTACTGTATTGTATAGGTTATAACGTTGAGGTTATACGTCATTTTTGTGATAAGGGCAACGTCAAAGGTTTTTTAATAGTAGAGGAAGACGGGTTCTGATTCTAGTTTTTCTAGTACGTAGTCTTTTCTGTCGTTATTGAATATCTGGGTAAGGTCGTCAAAATTATCAAATATAACACAACAGTAACACAAACATTTAAAATTATTTGTAAGCATTATTTCTTACAGCGTCAAATTGACAGTTAATAAAAAATAAAATTAAATCGGTACTTTTGACTGCTTTGTTGGTCGTGTTGTGCAACTGCCGATCGGGAGGTCCCGGGATCGAATCCCGGCTCAAACATTATAAAATTTTCTAACTTAGATTTTCCAGTAGTGGTTCGAAGTCTAGATATGTGCC
>DWEI01004065.1:0-12073 GCA_018245875.1 Mysoria ambigua | reverse complement strand
ACTATAATGAATATTGACATTATATATGAATAAGTTTACATGAAATATTGTGGATCTCTTCAAGACATCTTTCTATGTTACCTGAAGTTAATAAATTAATATTTATATGTAATACAAAAATAACAAATGACAATATGAAGCTTGTTGTCTTATTTATGGACACAATGAATCGAGTAAAATGTTTTCATTCAAAAAAAAGGCATGTATTTCTAATTTTTTTAAGTAAAACTTACACATTGCACCGATTTGTCTACTTGCCGAGGTTGTCATCATGTGCATTTTTTAAGTTGCACTTTATATGCCCCGCTACAAACGTTGTCCATGATCAGCAGACCAAAGTAGACATTGCGCAAATAACTCTTTTATTTCCTTACATCTCGCGCGACAATTTAGCCTTTGATTTTTTGTCGTCACTCTCCCTACATCTTTCAAAACCAGCGAATATAAAGGCGACGATAACACTGCAGTGGTATAAAATATCTTGACTGAGGAAGAATTGCCTTAACCCATCTCATTGACAGAAAACCCCTATACAACCACAAGATAATAAAATGGACGATGATAATGCTAGATAAATATGAATCCATAAAATAAAAGTTAGGTAAAACAGGTCCAGATTTATTTCCCCGGACCCCATCGCCCGATATCCATGGGAGTGTCATGAGCAAATTATCTGCTTTATCTTTTTGAATAGATAATTCAGTATTACTATTTATCTATATAGATAAGTATGAAGGGACTGAAAATGGTTCACTTGATTTTAATATAAACAAAGGTTGACTAGACGAATCTTAACTCATCTCAACCCTGCTGCCTTTATGTACATATTATAAATATATTTACACAAATATTTTGATATATCAATAAATTTACTTATTTTAACAAACTAATCATATTTGTTATAAGTTTTTATGGTGAATCTAGACATAATATGATAGATTTAAAAAGTACATTAGTTTTGTTTTTAGTACATTGCATTTATGCACATTCACAATCTGATTCCATTTCCTCCTTTATAAAAATACATAGCTATTATATTACATAGTGATGGATTACATAACATAGTGATGGAACTTTACGCCTACCCTATTCCCATTAAAATGTAAATTTACCTAATTTTGTTAACTTAATGTAAAAGAATAAACGGAAGCTATTTTTTTAAGTTACAATGTGTTTCACTTCACTCATGAATTAATAATCATCCCCGAATAATCCCCGAAGGGGTAGGCAGAGGAATGCAGAACATTCCCATGATTCACTGGTTACATTAACATCTCATTATGTAATAGGTGGTGAGCCTATTGCCATGCATCGGGCACATATCCAGATGCCGAACCACTACTAGAAAATCTAAATTAGAAAATTTTGTAGTGTTCAACCCGGGAATAAAACCGGGGGGACCTCTCGTTCGGCAGTCGCATCTGCAACCAACACGACCAACGAGGCAGTTGAATTCCCATCAAAGCAAAATATTGAATTTATGAATCAATATGAAATATCACAAAGATACTTCAATATTGTAATGTTGACGATATTGTAAGTAATTTTTATCAAGTTTACTTAATACTAACTAGGATTTGTTTTTAAAAATTATTTGTTATATATATAAAGTAACTGCTACCAGTAATAATTTTAAACAAAGGGTATAAATAACTTTGCAGAAATATGTTTCATAAACCCTGATTGCACATACAAAATATTATAATAAAATGCATTATTTTTAACATGTAATACAATAACAAAATAGAAACCTAACATTTACATATAACTATGTACACATGATATCTGATAATTACCTTACTGTGATAATTTTGTTATCAAATAAATTCACATGAAATTCTAAAGACAGCACAACCCAATAAACTGAGCTTGTTATACATATATCCTTACTGATATTAATGTTTACTGTAATATTGATTCATGTTTACTGTCAAGGGATGTAAATATAGTTATGAAATAAAAGTTAATCCATCAATGTTTGTTTTTACTACCTTACCTTAATAAGAATGTCTGTGTGTGGGTTTACTTGGCAACAAATTTGTAATATGAGCATCAGCTGTTGAAGTTCAGATAGGTTAAAGGTTAACCAATTCACCCACTGATAATGTGAAAAAAGATTACCTGAATTATGACGTAAAGTAACTCTTCTATTAATTAATACTTCAAGAAAGTGGACTACATTTATTCAGACTACCTAATTCTGAAGACAGAAACTTGTATCAAACTAGCTGTACCTAGTTTGACTAGCTGTACCTAGTAGACCATATAACAAGTCATATAACAAGTCTATAGTCATATAACAAGAAAAACTGCATTATTTTCATGAACACACATTTGATAAAGCCAACAATTTTAAATTACGTAATAATTAAGGTATACAAAACACATTTGTAACTTTGTTAGTTACCCACTACAACTTAGTTTATAAACTTTCAAGTGTCTTCCTTTGGTATTTGTGAATCTTCAACAGTCCTTGATGATGGCACATAAACTTTAAACGAGAACTCAGTATGAGGAAATGACCCAGGGTTGACAACTTGGCAGTTTTGGTAAATTCTTGTATAAGGTTGGAAGTTGTCAGCTACAACCACTAAGTCGGGTATGGGATATAGATTTAGGGCATCTGCATGTTTCCAATAAATTGGCTGCACTCCTAAAGATAAAGGTGACAATGTGCATTGACTTAATAATGTTTTAGTCAAATGATCAGGTATATCACCAGTTTCTGGAAAATGTATAGAATTCCTGCACATTTTGGTCACTAGATCCTGCCGTATGACAACCAACTCCTGTGTACAGTACTGTATCCTGCATGGATTTGTTGTGAAGATCACACAGTCACCCAATTTATCTCTTATTTCTTCAGTAAGAGAGTTAGGAATTGCCGGCCTCGGCAATATATTTGGTGCTGCTGGGTCCCCACGACCAGGAACAAATACAAATTTAGTAGACTCTCTTAATTTTGTGAAGGGATATATTGCATCCCCCAAGTTCATCAATGCAGCTTTTAATTGTGTGCTATGTTCAAATCCATAAGGACAGGAGAGAAACTCGCCCATAAATATAATTGCAATTGGTGGAAAATCATTGTATCCAGAGAAAAGAGTCTTTAACTTGGAAATTACTTTTAAATTATCTAACCAAACATCTGAAAGGAACACAATCATACCATCTTCGTTTTCTTGTTCAATTTTAAGAAGGTTTTGAGAATTCTTCAATAATGTCTTAGACTTGCCTCCAAAGGAATTCAAATTTCCAAAATATGTTAGAGATGTTGCTCTGCTTTCTGATGGAGGTAAAACTAAGCCCATTACATTAAGAACTTTATCCTCGTAATAACCTTCAGCTAAAACAAAGCTACTTTCAGTAAATAATCCAGAATGATATCTGGTCTGTGACATGTCTAGCACAACACTGCCGGTTGGATCTTCTAAAAAGAATTTGCCTTCTGTTAATTGTGTCAATAGACCTAACACTATAACATCATCAAGTCTACTTGAGGAACTGAGTAGCACCTCAATTTTTCGCAATTGGAACTTGTTTTGGTCTTCCATAGATGGTAACAACTCCTTGGCGAATAATTTATTACGAACGGTTCTTTGCCAAATGATTGTGTATCTGTCGATCATAAGTTGCGCCTTCCACTTAGGTTCTGGATATAAATTGTTTTTAGCGTTAACATCCTTTACGAACTTCTTCCGTTCTTCATCATAGCACAATTTTGGTACACTGAACGCATCTATAACATTAAGAACAGTTTCCGCTTCTTCCAGACCTGATGACGAGCATTCTTTGTACGCTACTTCCAAATGATGTTTTTCTAAAACCGGCTGCGATAAACACTGATGGAGCAGATGCGCTGTTAACTTATCTAGCATCTTCTGTCGCTCGTGATGACTCAATGGATTAAGTTGTTCAGCAATAAAAATACTAGCTTCCCTTCTTATTATAAACCCGCTGAGTTTAAATGCACTGTTCACTTCAGCACGAGTCTGATGTAAATCACTCATTTTTTATAATTCGCTGTAACTGATATGACGAACAATAAAAAATAAACTGTAATTACATGTGTTAAATTACAATATTAAATTTTTATTCGCTAATAGAACAAGGCACCGTAACTGGAATAAATAAAGTACATTCACTTATTCTCCCGCCAAATTCATTGTCAACGTCATTTAATTTCGCAACAACAATTTTATTCGTATTTCAGAACGAAAAATATCAAATCTTGGTCTAGAAGGAAATTGAAGTCTTGTATAAACTGATAAACTGCAAACTGGAGCATTTATAACATTATTTATATATGCTTATATAAATTAAGCATAACCATTTTTTATATCCTAGACATTCTAGTTATTGACTCTAAGTAACAATGTAGTAGTGGACTCAAGTAATAGGAAAAAAGATTTATAAACAAATGTTGAATTATTGCTACAGCTATGTTATTGTTACAAATTTCAGTGAAAATGAACATCAATACCAGTGAATAAAAACTTTACTATTAATGAATAACAATTTTATTGTAGTCTGTGCCTGTCGATGTAATGATTTGCACGCAAATCAATCAATAACGAAGCCACAAACAAAATGGCTTTTCACGGAAACTGCCATTTTTCCGCAAGCACTGTCTAGAGATAGTAATTAATAATTAAAACCGATAGAAACAAGTGACAATTGTTGATCTTGTAAGAAATAGCGTTGTTTATTGCTGAAAAAGTGAGAAATTATTTTAATAGTAAAAAACATACCATTCGGGGTCTACTTTTAGTAGGTACCCAGAAATCTAGCTTAGTTCGTAATTTATTTAAAATATTCACATAGAGTACAAGTACATATTGATAATTTTGAATTATTATTTTAGACTAAATCTACAAAAATGGAGTTTCTGCGTCAATTGGACGAATTTGTTTGGTAAGCCCATGGTTGTTTATTATTGATTTATGCGTAATACCTCGGAACTTCTATGATATTCGTACAATCGTCAATTAGAGATATTTTTATATGCTAAAATAACGACCAGAAATAGCAAAATGCGACAGTTATTTATCCAATGTGTGCGACAGGTGGCATAATATACATAATTGACCGGCTCTATATTATACAATAGGGACCGGCAAATATCTAGAGCCATTGCGATTTTCACTTTGCAAATTTAATATTTAGTACGATATATTGCTGTCGTGAAATCTGTGTACATTTTATTCCAATCGAAACATCACTAATAATATTGAACCTTTTTTACCGCTTACATTATGTCAATTACCTTTGATATGCAATATGCCGTTTTTATTAATATATACTAGTAATTTTTAGTATGTGCATCGTGCCGTATTGGGGTAGTAGGTCTCCATACAGAAAACTAAAATATGTTGATGTAGTGTGATGGAAGATAGAGTAATAAAAAAAACTATAATATAGTAATGTCATGTATGTTTTGAACCAAAACTAAATAATTACTATCTTGCTGGTCATGTTGATTGTAAGTATGACTACCCATTGGGTTCTGCTGCTTCATGCTGGGTTAAAATTCTGAGTGAAGTACTACTACATTTTTGTAATTTGTAATTAGTAATTTTTTGTAATTTTGGGAATTTGTTATTTGGATGGTAATCGTTTTGATACCTATTCCATAATGAGATGTAAAGGTAACTGGTGAAATGTGGGAGTGGGGATACAATTCTCTGCCTACCTCTTTAGGATTACAGGATTCATAGTTTTGTAAATTATTGTAAACTTGCCTTTCAATTAAATGGTACATAAAATCTATGGCAACATATGATAGATATTTATATATTTGCCTAAAACTGCTTGTGATTGTTTTCGGCTGACAAATGAGTTTTACAAATTTATATAGCGCAACATTTTTCTGTATGCTCCCTAAAAGTTTCAAAGTATTTTTATTTACAAGTCACAAATAAATTAGTACAGTACCGGTAAGTCCCTAAAATAGCTTTGTTTGCAGAGCCAGTAAATGAACAAGAGATTTCTAACTGGCAATGTAACACATTGAAATGTTTTACAAGATCCCCCTCCCACCAAATTTTGTTACTTAATACTTGAAAGCTCTCTAAACTGGATGCAATGAAAGTAAAAAACTAAACATTACTTAATTATACATACTAATATAATATTACTTTATTATACCCATAGCATGGCAACAGGCTCACCACCTATTGCGCAGTGGAACGTAAACTTGAACGGTGAAACGTAGGAGTGTTCTGCATTCATCACCCTACCTCTACGGGGATTACAGGCGTGAATTTACGGTTTTTCTTTACTTCATTATACATCAATATGTATTCTCAAACTACATAATTCGCAACTGCAGTGTGAATGTATGTAATATTCAAACAGTTGACCATAGTTAAAATAGTTGTGTCCTCATTTATTTCATTTTTGTCCTTGATATTTATTTATTTATTATTGATTCATTATATGAATACGGTAGATGATAATATAGAATAATGTGTTAATAACAAACAACTATAACTTCATATTGGTATGTTATAGAAATGCCAATATCCACACATTTACCACTATGTACCTTCACATACACTTCACTTCACATACCACTACATACCTTCTTCAACCGAACGAACAGTAATTGCAATTCAATGTTATATCGGCTAAAGGGCGTGGCAACTATTTAATACAATACGTACTTGTTCTAGAATGTTCGCGGATAATTAAACGGATTCAGGCGTGTTGGTGGGCATAGAATAAAAAACTTTGTTTTGCCCAATTAATTATAATTCATAAAGGTTTAAAATATTGTATACGTGGATCGCATCTATCTAGCACACGAGTCGTTCTTGTGAACCGTACATATTGATATTTTCGGCGACTTCTAAATGAATGTATCGAGTTCTTTTAATAATATTTGTCAAAAGAAAAAACGTAATATTTTCATGTTTCAATAATTAGTTACGGTCACGTGTTACTGTGGTATAGCAGGTGAGCTCACTGCCGTGCACGGGACACGATTCCAGCCTTTTAGCCCCTAATACGTACTCGCTTCGGCAGTAAATATACTTAAATTAGCCCCTAATAAAAATGTTAGAAAATTCCAATAGTATCTGACCCGGGATTCGATTCTAGGACCTCTGAATCGGCTGTACCGCTTACAATCACTTGACCAACGAGACAGTAATCTACAGGCACTGATAAGTACTCATATACACTACAGGTACTAAGTACCGGCCGCTCGCCGCGGTACGCAACTATTGATCGTTTGCCCTGTGCTACCTCGCCAGGACGCCTAGCGTAACACGTATATAAATTGTTTTATAAGACGAATGCAATGAAACAAAATAGCTTATGAACTGTCTTTCTCATTATATCAGTACGCCAGGGCCGCTACGCGTTAGGCAGAGAACACCGAATGCTGAATTTATGTATTCGTTAAGACCTTACGTGCTTTTTCTCTATTAATAATTCCTTTTAGCCTGTCATGTTTCATTTTATAATAAACATATTCAAGTATTTATCTGCTCATACAATCTTAGTACAGTCTGTTTAATGCCCTTAGACACACACTAACAAAGATGTAAGGTGTCATTGTTACGATTCAGAAGTGGCTGCAGATTGCAAATTATTTTCTTTTACCTCTGATTACATCGTTAAACTAGGTTCTTGATATGATAGGCAGAGGGCATCGAGTGTCGACGACCATCATACAATCGTCATACAGTCATCCTTGCACACATACAGACATGGTGTGCTTCATTTATTCTTCGTTAAGAAACTTGTGATTGACGGAATAACATATACTGTTCAATTTTCAGGTGCAAGCCGGAGTGGAGTTATCCAACCACGACTGCACTAACGCGTGATCTGTTGAAGGAGTGCGTCGCGCTGCCCCCCGTGAACAGGTCGCTCCAGGTGGAGGATGTGATCAAGAAGAGCCAGGCGTTCCCCGTTAATTTCCCAATACAAAGTATTAGGTTTGTAGTCGTCACTTGTGTTCCATGTTCGAATATTCAAAAAGATAATTTTATTTAGTTTTCATTGTTGTATTAAATTCTTCTCATTTTTTTATTGGGTTCCATATTCATATATCTCAAAAGGGGTTTTATAATTGCGTTTTAATTGCTGTATTACATTCACTCATTTCTAAGCTGCCAGTCGGATGCGTTGTTTTTTCATAATACTGTTCATCTGCAAAAATCCAAGGGGATTTTATCAGCGTAAAAGAGCTCTTGAAAGCTGACATTGCATGTCACACTAGTAGATATGTTATTTGTCCATGTTCCAACAGTGGAACTATAAAATGGTCAATAAAAATGCATTTTAAAGTGTCTTTTCCTAGTCACTATATTTATTTAATATCCTTACATCTTATTCATTGTTTGTCATCCGCATGCACTTATCTTTGCATGTGTTTGTGTTTATAGGCTTACATTAATACAAATATATGAACACATTATATATTTATTAAGTATATTAATATATTTAAAAAAATATTAATATTTGTTGTATATTTCAGGTTAGAGAAGCTGAAGAAGCGGAGGCCTGTGGAGAGGCTGAGGAGTAACATCCTCTCCACTTACCCTCTTATACATGAGAGAGTTATACATTTAATGACCCATTTCCTCATATACAAGAGGTAAATCTGATTTGTGTACAGCAAAATGAATTACTTATCCTATCAACTCACATGTGACCAGCATTTCAGTCAATGTCCTTAAACTTCTCTTTCTAAAATGAGACTCGGGGCCACAGCTCGAAACTAAAAGAGTTGAAAATTCTCACCGTCTGCTATTTGGAAACTTGAAAATATGCCACTAGTAGAAGCCTACAAGGGGGAGCTACAACACATGTGGATATGCTAAATGCTACCTAATATTCCTTTCCCTTGATTTTGTTACTTGAATCCATGATGTAACTTTATCTATCATAATAAACATAAACGATCTGGATCATAAATGACATTTCTTTGAAGAAATGTGCAGAGATGTGTAGTGCTCCTAATTTTCGTCAGTTAAATGGATCATATTACCTTGGGTTGGGCACTAATGAATCTTCCCAACTTAACTGGTCAAATGTAAGAGTATACTGCACTCTTCTGCCAACTTCTACCGGGATTACAGGCATGATATTACGTTTTTTGTAACTTCATTACATGTCCCATAAAATAAGGGGCGAGTCTCTTTATGTTCACTAGGCTCTAATATGAACTCGAAGTTAACAATGCTAGTAATAAGAAAACTGTATCACGGAACTAATGCATATTCAAAAATGTGTAGGAAATTCGGGTCGCCCTTAGAGAGGCCGTTCTACAAGCATATGACGGTGCCGCAGCTGATCGACAGAATAATGAAGAAGCGGGCGATCAGCTTTATGTATCCAGAGGACCACTACAAGCTGCTGTCCGGCATAACAGGGTGAATGATTGTTGCTCCAAATTTTGGGTGTAACATTTTTTTAAATACCCATGTTACTATTCATCTAAGAATACATAAAAGTTCCACAATGAAGCTCTATTTTGAGGCCCAATTTCAAACTATAAAGGGCGAGAAATAAATAAAGGTGTTCTTGAGTGTTTCAATACTATAATAACATCATTATGAAGACAATTCTATGTGCAATATTGAATAACCATTTGATACAATATATCGAATACTAGTTGCCTGTGTCCTTATGGAGGGTCCCAGGTATGATGACAGATAGCTGGCAAATTTCTTTAGCCATCTGTTAATCCAATTATGCAATTGTGTATCAGTGTATATGAAGCATAGAAGTTCAACATACACTGAAAATAATGCACTGTGATTGGGTCTAATTGTAATATTTGCTTTTGTTATTATGTATTCTGAATTTAAAATGTATTCCAGTGAAGAGGGTTGGGAGGATGTCGGGACTATGGACCAGAAACGGCCCCTGCTCCTGGAGAACTGCTTGAGCTATGATGAGATGAAGATCTCCTCGCTTTTGTGTATCAGTGGGTACACTGAATGTATCAATGAAGGCAGTCGACACAACTCGGGAGTGGTGAGGGACGGAGATTGCGAGCACAATGCCTTGATCATTGGTAAGTTGTCCTGTTACAATTGAAATGTTATTTTATTTTCTATAAATATAAAAAAAAAAAAAAATAAAGGTTTTTAAAAATACAATTTTTGCATCCAGTCCCTGCCATCCATTCTTTAATATTTTTTAAAAAGAAGACTACAAAACTTTTAAGTTATATTCATTTTTTTTTGCATTTATTAATCTAGAAATCTCATTATTCAATATTCGTTTTGCTTTTTTATCTGTGGAGATTTAATTCCTTGTATTTGTCTCCATAAATACACTAAACTGTTCTGCCTAAGGGATGCTGTCATCTGCAGTTTCTGTAGCTGTATTTTTTACAGGTATGGTTGGCCCCCGATTTGAACGTCTGCACCGTATGGATTATGAGGACATCATAATATCGGACAAACAAAACCTTCCGGAAAATGGTTACGGCGAAGCGCCCACCCCTGTGCGCTTTGCCCAGGTTCTGAATAATACATTTACCAGCAAAGTCAACCCTGAAGACCTTACTGATAAATATATGTGGCGACAGCTCTGGGCCGAATTTTATGGGGTATGGTTTGGATTTTTGACACTTTTATTTGAAATTAAAATTATATGAATATTGATGATGGCATGTAGCAAAGTAACAGCTCCAGCAATGATGCGAAATTATTATGTTAATATTAATGTAATTATTTTGGCTATATTTTTTACTTCAGAACTGCTGAATTGATATGTTTTTAATATTTGGTATAGAGATAACATAAGTACTGTGATTAAAACAGAACCTACTTTAAATATTCTTCTTTATAGATCACAATCTAGCATCAGAGTTCATTTAACATCAAAGACAAAACCCATCTTGTATTTAAACTTACTGCTGATGAACATATTCATAATTAAAATTATGTACTGACTTTATTTACCTTAACAGCTTCAATAGTTTCTTAGCACTATTCTTAGCCGCGCCGACAGCAGCGAGGCTTCACGGAGTTCTAAAAATTAAATAAATATTTCGTCACCAGGTCAACAACTACACCCACGAGGAGCTGGCGGCGAGGCGCATCCAGTACCTGAGCGTGGACAGGCAGTACAAGGAGCGGTTCATCAAGCTGTCCATCGAGGAGAACTGCGAGATCTTCGACAACGAGGTCTATTACAAGCGGCTGCTGATCCCCGTGGAGTGCGCGCTGCTGGAGGCCGAGTGGAGGGCCCGCGAGAAGGGCAAGATGGCGTTCATCAACGTCATCGGCTGTGGTAACTCGATATGATTAAAATGTATTCATTGTACACTTAGTGGTTAAAAAATTATTATCTTCCCTTTAGAAGCCATCTACAAGTGTCGTTACCACAGTTGAACAATTCATCAATTATTTGAAATCACTACATATTCTTCTTCATCGAGTCGATAGTTGGCCGTGAATGATACGCCATCGTGCTGAAAGGATTAGTCGCAATGTCCGCGGTGCGCCTGGCTGTATATGTTGGTATATAGCCAGACAGTCGCCGCTCGGGGAGGCTCCTTTCATGCACCCCTCGACATATTGTACCTGGTGCAACTGTTTGCATTGTCCCCAGGGCTGGGTGTATGGAAGATATCCCTGCACCAGACCGACATGTACGTGCTGACGTTCCTGGAGCGGATCCACGCCTTCCTGGAGCAGAACATGCTCAACCACGTGTCTGACGTCAACTTCGGCTACCTGCGCCCCACACAGGGGGTTTTGGGTATGATGTTTTTTCTTACATGATAATTTACAATTTGTCTATGACTACAACAATTTTTTTTAAATTTAGATTTTCTAGTAGTGGTTCCGAGACTGGAAATGTTCCCAGTGTATATCAATAAGCTTAACACCTAGTCCATTTTTTTTGTAATAAGCAAGTAGAGGACTGGCATGCAGTCCACCTGATGGTAAGTGGCTACTGCCGCCCATCGTCATTTGTAATCAATCCCAGATAAGTCAATCATAGATGTGCCTGTACCCTTGAGAACTAAGCTGGAATGCCTCGAAAAAGTATGTCTCCCTTACCACACCCTTCAAACCAGAACACAGCAGCGCTTAACACT
>DWEI01004064.1:0-12075 GCA_018245875.1 Mysoria ambigua | reverse complement strand
CGGTTACGTTTACGTCCCACTATGTAATAGGTGGTGAGCCTATTGCCATGCATCGAGCACATATCCAGACTCCGAACATCAACTTGAATATCTAAATTAGAAAAATACACTACTGCCCGACCCGGAATTTGAACTTAGAACCTACCGAACCACGCGCTTACAACCAGCACTACAAACGAAACCGTCAAATGTAATTACACGAGCTTTAAAACAGGAATTAAACAAACCAATAACATTTCCAACTTACGCCAACTTTATTTCATCCCCTCACCAAAATACACAAGACAACGCCAGATACCCATAACTACGCGTCTTGTTGCCGACCAAATTAATTTCCGGCGACAACAATTCGCCCTGTACAAACCGAAACAATGTGGAGCAAAATAAATAATTAATTACAACACCTCCGAGATGCAGAGTTCACCCTTCCGTTGCTCGGGGAGCCAGATGTTAACAGACTCGAGCAAACCCCAATATCTTGTAAAGCCACCCACTGAGTGCTGTCCAATCTACACAGGTATACTCACAACCGCATTGATGTACGGTACACGCGAATATCGTCCTAATGTGTAACCGCGTAGGGTCGATTTCGTTAAACCACTAACGACCTGTTTGTCTTTATTGATTCCAGAAACTGTTTCTTCTTTATATTATATCGTACGAAGATCCTCATTCGCCTGTATAATGACTTTTCGATGGCATATCACAAACAAAAATATGACTTAAATCTAAATATTAGAGTTCTTTTTTCTTTACGATACTCTGTTTGTTAAGTCGTTTGTGGTGTGAGGTGTGTGTGATATGATATCACGGCGAGACAGAAAGAGACAGTAGAGCGCAGGCTCCTCGGCAGACGTCGCGGTCGCCATGGCAACGCATCGATTCGCCGCGCCCCTGCCCTGCGCTGCAGCCTCCGTATCCAGGTCATTCAGGAGCGCTGAATCGACATCAGATCTAATTAACTTTTTGCGTCTATATAAACTACTCTAAGCACCTACATAGATATACGGTTAGTTTAATAATTTATACAAATTATTTAAACACATAGGTATTTATCTGAACTTGTGAGTACGTGGTTGTTTGATCTGCTTACGAGCCACTGAAAAGCCATATTTTCATAGTGATATACCTACGTTTACTTTGAGGTTCACTCATACATTTAATTAGCCTTTGAAAATATAAAAAAGAATACTTTAATCAATCCTTATATATAAAGTGTAGGCCGCCGCGATATATTACCTAAGAATGTGCATAAAAAATGTACTTATAAAGTCATACATAAATCAAATAATCCAACTCTCGCCTTATTCACTGACTTTCATCTGTTATAGTTCTCGCAGATTTCATTCAACGGAAAACTGTTTTACTCTTCTACAAGAAGTTTTTTCTGACTTTATTGTGACTGCCTCGTTGGTCGGTTGGTTGCAAGCGTCACTGCCGATCGAGAGCTCCTGGATTCAATCACTGGGTCGGTTCTATTGATTTTTTCTAACCTGAAATTCCTATAAGTGTAGAGCTAGGCATACCACCTATCCCAAAACGGGATTAAAGTAAAATCACTGATACGTTAGGTACATCATTGGTTAACTTTGGGAATGTACTACCATACCTCTGCCTATCTCTTCGGGAAAACAAATCGTAGCGTTATCAATTTTTTACGCTTTGTTCCTCTCTAACTTTTTAAAAACATTCAAAAGCCACGTGAACCCTGAAACTTGTGCCGATTTACACTTCACCTGACATCGTTGCTCTGCGCACTCGTAGGTAGGTACATGCTTACCTACATTTTAAATTGGCTTCATTCCGTCCGCCGCGTCAAAGGAGCGCGCGCGAAGGCAGCCATACCTCGAGAGTCCCTATTACGTCCGAGCTCTTTCCTTTGTCAAGCCTCTAACCCGTATCTTTGGGACAAGAATTAGGTCGACGATCCGCTTCACGATCAAACATTTTTGACAATGAACGCCAATTTGTGTACGTTAATATTTCGCCTTTCAGTTGATACATATGTGTATAGGTCGTTTCGTGACAAAAGATAGGGAAAGCGGTAAGATTACTTCTATGTAAGTAGATACTCGATATATTTCATGTAGAAGTATTAAAACAATGCCCAGGGGAGAACTTTTCATCCAAAAAACGTATTAAAAAGTTACCAACAATTACCACCTAGTTATACATATAACAGGAAGTAAACGTAATTGGTGAGACGTAAAAGAGTATGCCTCTTCTGCCTTCCTCTTTGACGATGACGGACGTGATGTTATGTTTCGTTTTTCTTTTTATAAACCGACTACTATCCACATGTCCGTAATATTATTTTACGAGGACCGAAAAAGGCAAATTTACGACTTCAACTTTGCCGTCGGGAGTGCTCAATTTCATGGTGTATTAAACTTAACAGATATATCCGCGCTCGGTTTTTTTGTAATATGTTTCATTGCCGAAGATCATTTTTCATTATTGAACAAATATTGTTTTTAAGCTTGTCTGAATCAGGCTGTTTTATTTGTGTCATCCATTTGTATATTGTAACTTCGGTACAAGTTCAAAATGATTCGTTTACTGTTATTTGGACGACAGTACAGCTTACAGATACAAATTGTAATACCTAATGACGAGTGACGACGAAGCTAACATGTGAGTATGGTTCTTCTCGTTAAAAGAAATTAAAGGAAAACACGTCGATTCTGAAGTTATAATGAGACAGTCATAATAAATTATTTATCAAGAATAAGTTTGAATAACTTCGCTGATACGTTATTCGAGTGGTTGCGAGTGCGACTGCTGCTCGAGAACTCTTGAGATCAATTCATAGATAGGTGGCAGTGAAGTGTTCTAACTTAAATGTTCTGCTGAAAAATAGGATTACAAAAGTTATCTCAAGCCTTTAATCCCCGAAGTATGTGGAAGAATATAGTACACTCCTACGTTTCATCACTTGCGTTTAATTAATAATTTTTATACTTATTTAAATTTTTATACATTTTTTTATATTTCTTTACAAAATTACAACTTTTCATTAATAAACAATATGAAATTTATGTCGTTAGAGCCATCTGTTAACACTAATCGTAAATAAAAAGAGTACTTTGATACTATAATACTAATACGTGGCAAATTGTAGAAGGGATTTTAATTCTTTGTTACGACAATAGATGTCGCTATAAGTTTTAAAATAGTGTTTAAATAATAAAGAAAAACTTTAGGTTTATAAATTCAAAATATTATTTAATATATCATACATAGTAATAATTATCTATCGACGTATTCAATTAAAAAGTACGTAAATATATACTAACCTATGTTGCCATATACAAATTTTTGAGAATCTGACAAAGCGCCCTCTGTAAAACTGTTTTATCGACAGTTGTTCAAGTTTTACGCATGCGCGTCGCGTTCTAGTCCTTCTCTTTTTCTATTGGTTTGTTTTGTGTCATGCTTGAACCCTTGCTTGTATTATACTGTTGTGTATTTTATATTACAAATAATTATATATCGATATAATATTTTTATAACTTTTAATGGTACAGTAGTAATTAAATTTTTTATCGTATTGTGATGATAAGTGCTGTGAATAACTGTACTCAGCGCTGGGAAACTAAAGCGGCATCGTGGAGTCACGAAAACGAAGGTAAAAAAACTTTCATTGTTTCTACCGACGCTTGGTTTAGATACAAAAATTGGAAATCGATTCGAAGTCTTAGTTTAGAACTTTAACAAACTTTCATGAACACTTTAAGGGTGTTTTATGCATTTGCATGAAGTTTAATACTTTCATTTGCTTGGCAACTGCCAAACGTGGATCGGCAGTGTTTTCAATTGAATTGATGATGCAGAAATATTTATGCGTCAAAGGTAAACACTGACCACTATGCGTGCTAATCGATAAAGTATCGTTTTATTAGTAAATACTACAGAGTATTCACTTGTAATATTATTATAATACATAATATCAATTTTTATATAATGTTACATGCATTATTGTTAAATGTAGAACTTAATAATTTTGTATTTACTGTTGTATACCAGTTACTAAGTAACACATGTGTTAGTTAAAAGTTTACCATCACTTGATATCATAGAATATGGAAAAAATGTGATTAATACCAACTATAAAGAAACCACTAATACAACAATTTTCATACACTAAGTATCAAGCACTAGCAAGGCAAATTGATTATACACTTAAGAGTGATAGTGAATACTAAAGAATTCATTGTCACTGAACATAAATGAATGGCATTTATTTATTTAAAGACCAAGAACATTAATTACGAGGTATTATTTATTACTCATGCACTGTTTCAAGAATTAGAAACTTTGTAATGTTTCATATTTTAATACTTAGCTCAAATACAACCTCCCATTTGTGTTGTTGTGTTGTTGGACACTTGTTGTGTTTTCCTTAATTATCTTTAATTTTAACCTTTTGTGTATATTACTTTATATGTGGTGTGAAATAAATATTGTGTGCAATTATTTTTATTACTCATATTGTAATAGTTTTCCATTGCTATTATACAATCACACCAAATTTCTTACAGGATGGGCAGAAAGCATTGATTGCCTTATATGACAATAGAATTTAGACCTCTTAGACTGGCTCTCAGGCTTCTTAATTGCTGTGTTAAATACACCACACAACACCTCTGATAATAGAAGAGGTAGGCAGTGGAGTGCAGTACACTTCCACATTTCATTAATTATATTTGTTTATAATTATATTGTTATTGTCCATTGTTGCAAGGGTGCAATCCTCCCTATAGTAATAGCAATTTCATCTTAACAGCTTTCCTGCAACACAAGACTTCAAGCAAATCTAGTCATAATGATGTTGAATTGAGCAATTTCACATAAAGCCTTGTGTGTAATTGAAGATGTAGTACTAAATATTCCACTTATATGATTCTGTGCAAGGACTTCCTCATTTGTATCACAGCATAAATGCAATTTTTTAACACTGACAACATCTTTAGCCACCAATATTGAATGGTTTGTTAACTATAAATGTGATTACATTTTCATGATCATATCAGATCCCTTATAGTGTAGGCAGAGAACAGTGAATGTTAATAATCTGTCATACAGATGTGGTGTGTTTCAGCTACAATATCTGTCTTCATACATATGGACACACACACATACACACCACCTCTAGTACCTGGTGACTCTCCCGAGAGCCAGTATGTGACTTACTTTATCAACATATTTAGTGCATAAATCTGTCAGGATTATGGTTGTTAAATATAATAAATCCAGATTCCATGACTCTACTAGGAAAGTGAAAAATTCAATAGTACCTAACCCAAGATTTGAACCCAGCATCTCTTGATTGGCAACCTCACTGGCAACAACTCAGTAAATAAGATAATCTTAGTAATAGACTGTCTCATTGGTCGTATTGGTTGCAAGTGTGACTGCCGATTGGGAGGTCCTGGGTTTGAATCGCAGGTTGAGCACTACAAAACTTTTCTATTTAGAAAATTTTCTACTAGGAAATCTAAATAAGAGTTCCTCTAGTGGTTCGGAACCTGGCTATGTGCCCGATGCATGGCAATAAGCTCACCACCTATTCCATAGCGGGACATAAATGTAACTGGTGAAACGTAGGAGTATTCTGCATTCCTCTGCCTACCCCTTCGGGGATTACTGGCGTGAAGTTACTTTTTTTTATAATAGACTAGTGTTTTTGATAAAAAAATAATGTATTTCACATTAGTCATATTTTAATATAACATGTAACATGTTCATTTAATAATAATAATTATGACATTACTCATGTAATCATAACCTGTGATATTATAATGAAATAATACAGAGGTATTGTTAACTTGTTTCCCTTTGATTTCCTGTTAGATAACTCATAATTCATAATAATCGTAAAGACTGAATGCAGCCAACGGCCTTCTTATACACAAGATGTCTCTGACACTGGTCTTAGATCTTCAGATGACCTCCAATGATTACACTTAAATAGATTCACTTGTTGATGGCTGATATTAGCATTAAAGTAGATTTTAATGAGCCTCATTAATATTATAATTGATGTTTTATTCCTGTTCCTTTGTTATCACTGAAATTATATCTAGATGATTGTGCTTAGTGGGGATTATGGGCAAAAACCTGCAAAAAGAGGCCTACATCTAGCAGTAGACTGAGATAGGATGTGGATAATTATAAGGTTTCTATATAATTCAGAAATTAATACTGACTGGTGTGATACAATGTCAGAAGGTGTGGCAGGTCTACAAGGATA
Source organism: Mysoria ambigua (assembly GCA_018245875.1). NCBI lineage: Eukaryota > Metazoa > Arthropoda > Insecta > Lepidoptera > Hesperiidae > Mysoria > Mysoria ambigua. The sequence continues at coordinate 5,822 of DWEI01004064.1, read as the reverse complement.
GAGATATTTGGCACACAGTGCTCTCTGCCTACCTCGTAAGGGTCCTGACGTGAAGATATGTATGTACTGATGTGACACAATGCCTCATTGGCGGAATGGTTGCAATGGAGCTAGCTCAACTACCAGGTTCTTAGTGAAATTTCTAGTATCGGTTCAGAGACATTATCGGTGTCTGGTATAAGGAAATGGGCACACTACATATTCCAGTGATGTAATAAAAGTCGCGAGTGTGCTACACTCCCCTGCCTAGCACTTTAAGGTTAACTAGCGTGATGTTACATTTGAACTTTGATATACTGGTTGTCTTATATTTAATCATTGTGTAAGATTTATTCTTCCTCATATAACGTTCAGTATAATTTCCATCATTATATTGTCTATGATATAGGAGTGCTATGTGTTCAAAGATAATTACTCCAAGCACGGAACACGCAAGGTGAGTCGGCGCTACGAGTATCCAGGCATTTGCGCCGACGCTCCATTTAACGCCGCCGTGCCCACGTACTCGTCGTGGTCGATTCTACCTGGTCGCGCGGTCGCTCGGCAAAAGGTTAAAAGTTAACTTTTCGTGCGGCGTCGGCCCTCGGACGCCGAAAGAAACAAAGCTCGCGCGTTCCGTCGCCTAGTTGTAGCTGTCCAGCGCGCCTCCTCGCCCCGGCGCGTTGTCTCTTGCCGGGGATTTCTTTATTTTCGTTCGCCGTTCGCCCGGTCCGCGGTGGGAGTTGCGTGTGAAAGTGAGACGCAAAAACTTTCGTGCCCGTCTCGGAGGTATCATTGCGATGTAACCGCGAAACAGCGCAGCTCTTAGTATTATATGAGGCTACTCTTTTATTCATTTTGTTCTATGTCGATACGTATGTTCTATAGTATACATGTGACACAGAGCAGAGATAATTGATGGTCTGGTGTTATATTCAATAATAATAATACATTCGGCGTAGCAACATTCGAGTGTTCGATTTCGGCAACGGTCACGCGATGCCACCATACAGCATGTACCGCTCGGACATCGGAGTACAATGGTTGTCCAGCGACGGGCCGCATCAGTCCGCCTCCCGCACGAGCGGGCGTCGCGTGAGCGAATGACGACTGTAGAAAGAATATTAGCCGGTGGCATTCACCCGTCGCCCTTGAACCGGCCGCCGCCCGCCAGCGCTCAGCTGCTCCGTGATTCTGAGCCTTGAACGCGTCTAGGACATTCAACTAGCCGCTCATTTTGTCATACTCTTACATGTTCCGATAGTATTGTTATTGTGAATCGTCGTTATAATAGTTTCAGTAATGCTCGCTGGCAATTTGTGATCCACATAGAGGTATACGTCAGGAATGAATACTAGGAAGTAAGGTATATTGTTACTTTTGCAATTCGCGTTGGGCTAGTCGCGTCGTGGACGTTCGCGTGCTTGATAGTTATGTGCCCAGCAGTGGGCAGTTGTTTTCAGCTAGCCTCTATAGATTATGTAGAAATACAGAAGAAAGATATTTATGTGAGCTATCCTGTTTATTATCAAGTGGGGAATCGCAATTATTTTCGCTTTCAAGTAATGAAAGAGCACTGTATGTCATAGTTGATGACATCTAGACGCAATTGTAACTTAATGATCTAAATAACTTCATTAACAAACGCACTATAGCATAGATTTTGTTCTATATGAATTATGACTGACCGCCTCGTCGGCCAAGTGGTTACAAGCGCGCAAGGAGATTATTGTGAATTACTAACTGACATTTTCCTAGCAGTGGTTCGGTGTCTGAATTGACGTTCGGTGTATAACAATAGATAGGCACCCCATCTATTCCTTAGTGGGCCGTAAACATTCACTACTGAGGCATAGGAGTGTGCTATATACCTCTGCCTACCTCTTCGAAGGTTACAGGTTACGTGTTAAGTATGTTACGACTTATTTGCTTATGTTGGCGGCCTAGCCCGACCAGTTTCTGCCGCGCCACCACTATCTTCAACACCTCATCAGCTCATGAAGAAGGATCTCGAATAGATCCGGCATTAGTAGAGATAGCTCCAAACGCCTCCGGCTTAACTCACAGCGCTTAAACCGGTTAGTACTTTAATTACCACCTCAAATAAACATTGGTTAGGAGTAAGCTCACCACCTGTTTAATAGGACGTATAACATACCTACCAGGTGACACGTGCAACTATACTTCACTCCTCTGCCTATCCATTTGGAGATGCATGCGTCATGTTGCGATAAATTAAAATATACAAATTCCAGCCCTTATCTCGTAATGCCAACGAAGATGACAATACAGAACAATCAATGGAGATTGTTAACATTATAACGCGTGAACAATCGAACCTTCGACCGTCGCGCGACGCTAAACGGTTGCGCAACCCGATTACTGAGCCATTGTTTCGCCGCCGAGCCGTTTGTTTCTACAGTGATTAATGTCGCGGTACTACACGATGCCGCGGAAGGACGCGCTGAGCGTCGTGTTACATCATTCACGCTATGGTTTCGAACAAAAATGTACCTACCTCTATTGAATGTAGACGCGTGGACGAAACGCGTCACGTGTTTGAGGACAGAGGTATGTGGCACTGGTGCTCTCTGCGTGTCGCGGGAGTGATCTGGAGTGATTGTATTGTTTATTGGCATGGAATTATACATTCGAATATAGCAAGAGAGTGTACGTGTTCGTTTGGTCGAAATTATGTTGCAATATTGTGTGTTTTGCAAAATCACCACAAAAGTTAGAATGATAATAAAGCTATCTATGATCAGTACTCACCATAGATTGCTGCATTTATTTTTAACTAATCTGTACATTATAGGTTTACAAATGATTTGTCAAGAGTGTGTCAATTCTGAAAAAAGAAATTAAATAATGACCATTCCATCAGAAGCTATGTTGTAACTTTTAAATGAAACAAAAAAATGTTTAGCAACGGCGAATGCCACGATGTACATTAATTCAATTTCACGTCTTTTTTAAAATTAAGAATAGGGAATTCTATACACATGTTACTTATCAAAGAATACCAACGATCATTCAACCCCGCTCCACCGCTGAACGACTCGTCTCGTGGTGAGGGTACGAATACGGTCGGCGGGTCGCGCGCGGGTGGGCCGGCACTCGAAACGTTGTCCGTTGAAGCCTGCCGCCTCGGATGATTATAATGAATGATAAACGGTGAAAACAAATCAAAGATCGCAATGTTTATTGTTTTGAAATTGGTATCCATTTTATAAATTATTCAAAGGAATTCATTAGATTAGTACGATAACAATAGTGAATTCCATGATAACTATTGTTAACTGAACAGTTTTTCATACTGTGTTGCTGAGTATGATGTACCTAAGTATGATTTTACAATATTAACTCAATTTTAAATGACCCAGCAAATCCTCCTCGCATCCTCGCTTCATTGTTACGAGGCTGACGTCGAGGACGAACATTTATTTGTTTAGTTATATTTTTAATATAATTTTATGTAGCGATGAAAATCATTTTGTAAGGAGAATCTGTAGAAAAGCGCACATTAATAGAGTCATAATAATAGTCATTGACTGGCCCGTTGGTGCAGCAGTTAGTGAACATGACCGTCGCGCCGGGGGTTCGATTCCCACCCATAATAAATATTTGTATGATGAGCACAAGTATTTCTACTGTGTCTGGGTGTAAAAAGAAAAGTATCCATTTAAGTATATATTCATATGTATATATGTAGTTCATCAGCCGCCTGGTTACCACACCACAAGCTCTCTTGACGCTTACTATGGGATCAGGTGGCCATGTGTGGAGTTGTCCAAGGTATTTATTATTATTAATTATTATTTAATAAACAAATAACATTTTCAAATGCGAAAGCTGTGCATATAACATTTAATATTAACATATATACATTGTATATCATGACAGAAAAAGCGATCTGAGTGTATATGAACGTCTTCAATACGTTTAACTGCGCTCATCGCATTTTGTCACCTTTAGGCATTAAACCCAAAAACCTTGTTTCAGCTATCACTATTACTGACCACTGGACGAATGGACCAAATGAATGGTAAAATTATAGTAATAATATATTTAATGTACATGGGTTACTAAAGTATTGATAAAATGAAATAACACTTAACAAATTTCTTGCATTTGCATATCTGAAGATTCGCCTAGAACTATACGGATAAATGTAACTTCACGCTTGTATTCCCCGAAGAGGTAGGCAGAGTAGTGTAGTACACTCGCATGTTTCACCAGTTATGTTTACGTCCCAATATGAAATAGGGGTGAGTCTATTGCCACATCGGGTACATCTAGACTCCGAGCCACTTAGAAAATCTTAAATAAATATAAAAATCCAATAATGACCGACCCGGTATTAGAAGCCGGAACCTCTCGGACAGCAGTCACTATATGGATATAAAACAAAAACTATGGATAGGTAAAACACCAAATATGAATTTATACAAGCCCTTGCCAACGGCCCTTCTTCGTTTTAACGCTCTATTAAATTACATCTCTTGCGCCAGCTGTCGTCTGTCGTCTGAACCTTCGACCGCCCATTTGGCCTACGCTTTTCACGGGCATACACATAGAGTGGGTCTTAATGTCCCATTGTAACTTAACATTAACCCCATTAACAACCAACGTCAAACTGATTAAGTATTATAATCTAATAGCGTTGATAAATTATCAACGCCATTGGAACATACGATATGATCCGTAGGATTACGGACGTAGATATGGCTCCCCCTCCACTCCAGTATCCATGACCCGGAAATCCATTTTCTTGAGTGATATATGGTAATGTCGTAAATCTATACGGTCTTATAAACGTATACTGAAAATCTCCCAATTCTCGATCTCGAGATTTTCTCAAGTCGCTCGTAAATGTATCCGGTCAATATTTTATATGAATCTGCTTAAGTAGAGTGTGTTGTTAGAGTTTTTGTTGAAATTGTTATTATATTTGATTAAATATTAAGCCAGCTACATTTACGTATATTTTTACGGGAAGGCCAGATTTGTTTCGGACCTTTACGAAGTCCTTCCTTGTGAGCTCCCCCCGATTGAGTCGGACCTCGTATAGGCCCGAAATTTATCGGACCATCCCGAAATTACATACGTGAGTCTAGCCAGCTTAATACTTAATCATGTGTAACACTCACGAAACATTTAACGATAAAATGTTATTATATTCTTACTTATATCTGCATTTTGGTTTACATACCCTTTCTCGGATAAAGCCACTTAAACTTTGACCAAAAAAGATAATGTGCTTGTATAAAATTCGGTCACAATTGCGACACGGCGTCGATCGTACTAAAAATGGGCGATGGAGTCGGGCCAAGAGTGGGAATCTAAGAAGAGGCTTAAACCACTTGTGACGTGACGCGAACGAACGAAACGGACGACGAGCGTCCAGCATTCGAGTCACGTACGGTGAAGCCAACTTTCGCAATGGCACCTCGGCGTCCGAGCGGCGAGCGCGCCCGAAGGCTGCAGCGTCGAGGTTAGGCGATGGAGTCTCGCACGCGAACGCCAGCGGCGCACCGCCGTTGTTCTGTCTGACGAAAACGGATACCTGAAGGCCTTTTATATAACTGGCCCGCTGGCGCGTTGGTTAGTGAACCTGGCTGATGCGCCGGGGTCGTGGGTTAGGTTCTTCCCGCCGAGAATAAAATTTTGCGTTCGATGAGCGCAAGTTTTTATTTTGTTTCTGAATGTAAATAATAAAATATAGATATATGTGTAGTTTCTGTCCTAAGAAATTATGATTATTAAATTAGTAGCGTGTATTGGTACTAGTAATGTAGCGAATATTCGTATTCGCGAATATTCCCATGTTTTTGTCATTCGCA
>DWEI01004063.1:0-12077 GCA_018245875.1 Mysoria ambigua | reverse complement strand
ATTAGGTGAACATATAAGTAGATAAATGGCATGATAAAGTCATCTGTACGCTAAAAATAACAAAATAAATGATTTTAAAGTACTTCCTTTGCAACACTAGACAAAAACTATTTTTTCCAATGAAAATCAACATCTGTAAGCAATTACATCCTTATAAGATTGTAACCTCTTTTGGTATAATATAGTTCTACAATAGAGCAACCTTTGTTGTAGGTTACAACACCGGCTGACATTTACAATTTAGGTCACACGGTCTCAACTAACTCTATTTTGGAACTTGGGCCAGCTTTAAAACTTTGTCGGCAATTCCCTAACAGGGAAAGTTATGTTCTTGAACGATTTTATATCAAATCTTCTAGAGACTACTATCGACTAAGAAAAGTTTTTAAGTATGAGTCGTATCAAATTTATGAGTTTTATAAATTTTTGTGTTTTTTAAAAAATACACCATGAAGTTCAAATAACAATCCTCACCTTCTTGCAACAAGGGCTGATTCCATTCCTCATCTGTGACCTCAACCGAGAATAATTCCTCCCCTTTATCGACGACTCCTTCGGGCACGTACAGTCTGATACCGCATTTTTCCAAATGCAACCACTCGCCGTCAGTACCAACTATTTTCGATGTGGCAGTCTCCAAGTATTGGGAATTTAAAAATTTCGAATCAACTGAAGCGTTGTTTTTCAGCGATGGCGACATTTCTACACTTTCATTACCGTAGGACGAGCCCGCTGCAAAAATACTGTTATCAACATTCGATTTAGTATCTACAAAATCTTAAGCATTTAACTAAGCATCGTTAGGGCAGACTAATCATCAATAAAACAAAATGCTGATAATATGAAACGTTCCTATGTACCGAAACTTTTTTTCTTGTTGGGCTTGCTATTTTTTGTATAAGATTATTTATAAAGCTTTTTTTTATAATATATCTTTTTTATATTTATAGATTTCCTCCCGCCTATACAATGTTCATCGCAATCACGATTTCATAATAAATCGTATATATGTAGTTGGAATGAAATCGCACAAAAATTCAAACAAACTCATACATGCAAAATATAAAAAAAATATTTTTAAGGTTTCTAAAAATATTTCTCATAGTCTCGTCGCGCGTATTCTGTTTTAATGACTGAAAGCCGCCCCGTTAGGTGACGTGAGGGACTCACAGGTCAGAAAGCAGCTGGAGTCAGACCGAACTGACTCCGCGTTATCCTTGCAAGCGTAATTCCGTTCGGTGCGCTCGTTTCTTACCTCGTGATCTATGGGGGCCATGTAGCTGAAAACACACATGCTGTTATAATAAACGTAACATCACGCCCGTGATCCCAGAACAGGTAAGCAGCGGAGTGCGGTACGCTTGTACGTTGCACCACTCACATTTGTGTCCTAACATGAAATATGACACGAGCCTATGGTCATACACCGGGCACAAATCAAGGGCTCAGGTCTCTACTGACAATTTTTGATTAAACAAATCCAATACCTAAGTACCTAACACGTAACATTATATTTTCCTACATATGTGTGTATTCAGACGGTTATTACGACTTACTCGTACAAATAATTAGACATTTAGAAAACCAATGAACTTTCATTTCCAGAAAAAAACAAGGCAGGAACTTATATATGTATAATATAAGAATATTTTACACAAAAATTAAGTGTTTATCAGTTCGTTCAAAACATTAAACCGAATATATGATAGATATGATCTCGACACATTAATAATGATCTACCAGTTACATGAGCACAGCGTATCATTACGAAAGTTAACCTGCGATTGTAATCACGATTTATTGCAAATGAAACGAAACGTGTGATTGGTTTCCAATCTGAGTTCATCTCTATTTTAATAAACGGAATGAATTTTGAATTACTCGATATTTTTAAAAATCTGTTAAAACGATGATAGCAAAATAATTAGTCTATTTTACATCTGTTAATACCAACGATAAGAAATCACTTCTATAATATCGCCAACCATCAAAACCTAACAATTTTTTTGACAACATGCAATAAAAATTAAATTTATAAAATATGGTAATACAATGTCGAATAAATGATGATAATGGTGACTATTTGGCAATCGTGAACAACATACATCAATTAACAACATTAACAAAACAAATAAATTAATCAATGTCTTTACCTGTTAGCTAATTGTGGAACTTCATACAAATGCTCTTGTCGGTTAGCACTAGGCACACTTGGCTGTCTGTGTGTACGTCTCGAGTCCATAGTTTGGAATTCCTCATGTATAGTCAAATCGGGCTGATTCGTTAACGTCCTCTTTATGACATTTCCAAAATAGTTAGTACCTAAAGGAAAATTTACGTCAGTATAGTACACAATATTATTCTGAATAGTTATTTGAAAAACATTGATTTTACCTGGCGGTGGTTTAGCGTATGGTGAATTTTCGGCCATTTTAAATTTCATATATTTTATGCCCAATATAACAACTACTATAAATATGAGGAATGCAATTGACAATGCTATTAGTAACGGCCAATATGACGATGATCCTGAAAAGGTTGAAAAATTATTGAGAAATATTCAAAGGAGACAAACAAACAATTCTCGCAATTATATACTTTAACACAAGACAGAAATCTTTTAGTAGGTACTAAATCTATTACAGGTAAATTCTGAATTCAATTATTACACTTATTCTAAGGTAACAATCACAAAAAATTAGTCAAATACATATAACTTTTGTTACAATGAAAATACTCCAAACTTGTTTAAGTAATGTCAGTACGATTTTAGTGAATTACAAATGCTCAGACGTAACAGAGTCATATTTAGATCGGTGTGATACTAAAACACGTTAAAAGATACAAACCGTCGTGCATAATACCCGATTTTGAAGTTCGAACACAAAGTGGACATTGAGCCACTTGGTAATCTTTGCCCAAGCAAGCCGTGCTTGTGACACATCTTCGCCTTCTTGTTTGAAGACAATCTGTATCACATCTCGACCACTCAGACCATTGGGACCAACGACCTAAAATTAACACATTTTGTCATAACACGTCCGAATTTGTAGCATAAATAAACTTTACTTCAATTTGATTGAATTATCACTCACATATTGATTGCTTTAAATTATATTGTTCAAAAATGTATATAATTTTATGTATAATAAGAAACGCAATGAAAATATTTACTGCCTTACCTAAAAGTATATCTGATGATTCATCTGCTAATTCGTCTATGCTATCCACATACACATCTGAAAAGGTATTTATATCTTCAAAATAATCAATTTTATTTGATATAATAGTAATACAAATGTATCATCATTTTTGTTCGGTACAGATTCATAAATCAGCTGGTGTCAATACGATATATTATAGTACTTGAATAAAGTAATCAGATACAGAGGTTAAATAATTTATCAACATATGTATACCATTAATCATTAATTAATAGACACGAGCAAACATTCAAAGCTTATTCATTATTCTTCCATGGACACAAATAATATTACCCAAATCGCAGTCCAAACACTCTTGTGTTTTTTGAACACTAGGCCCTATGCAAGGTTGTCCACCATTTAAGGGCCGTGGTGCAGTACAAGTTCTCACTCTTCGTCTTCCAGGCCTACCCTCGCGATGTTCTCGGACTTGTCCGGAACAAAAACAATCCGTCCAAGTTGACCAGGCAGTCCAGCCACCATTTACTAAAAAATTGTTATGAATAAAAATTCTAAATCGTTTTCATCTCTACTTGCACACTTGTTATTGTAAATCGTGAACCGGTTTTAAAATATCATCAGCAGCCTACTGCTGGATATAGGAAGCCACCAAGTGGTTATGCAATAATCCCCATGATGGGCATGCGTATTAGGGATGGAAAAGCCTCTCGCACCACGTACGGTGCTTGCCATTGGCGACCAGGGCATTTAACAGTGCCTAGGCCATGCCAAGATCTTCATAATATCTGACGAGTACCATTTATGATAAAAAGAACATACGAACATGAAATCGAAAGGAAAAATCTCATGACAAAATTATATGGAACAGTAATAAATGCAATATACAAATGGTCGCTCACCGAAAACCGTGAGAAGAGCCGGCTCAGACATTCGCTTGCCAGCCAAATTTTCCGCGACGCAGGTGTAATTCGCCATGTCCTACAAATTGCGTTGGTTTGCGAGGACATTTTATTGGTGCATTATAATAATAAAACAAATCTTAATGAGAAATAAAACAAAACCCTACTTAAGCACCTAAGATTTATTCTTGGTTGAGTTTTATATATCTTGGTTTATTCTAAAGAATATTTTTGATCATTTTTATTACGTTTGACATTTCTTATTAATAATTTCAGGATGGAAAATTTCAATAAAACATACATTTATCGACATTGTCAGTCATTAAAAATTATATTGCTACGTGGGCTAGATTGGTATTCCCAAAGTGGAGGATATGTTTCGAAAGTAAATAAAGAAATTTAGATAAATATTCATAAATATCATAGGTGTACAATATTGTTCTATTTTTATTTTCGTTATAATAAATATAAAACTGTCCCGGAATTTGTTAAACTTTAATTTATTTCATCGATAAGGACTTAAATCTATATATCTGGTGAAACAGATTTGACAAATTTTCTGGGACGCAGGTGTCGTTCGGTGCGCGCTGAAAATTGATTTAAGTCTAGACGCGAATATTTCAAACCAGATATTCACACAAATTCGTTTTTGTGTTAGATTTATAAGCGGTTGTATGTGATACATTTCTGAACAATTCAGAAACTTTCGGTTTAATTTAAAGATACAAATATCGACAAAAATACACAAGCCCTAATTGTTTTAATCAGATCATTTTATTATTTAAATATCTCCACATTGTAGATTTCTTTGTATAAAATATTAATAAACACACACGAAATTGTTATCATAGTGACCGAACTTACCAATAAAGACGCTTGTTTAATAAGTAAATCCCCTTCTTTGGATATCTGTACATTGTCATCGGCGACTACTGGGGCGCCATTCTTCAGCCAATACAATTGAGCGAACGGCGCGGCGGGTGGCGGCTCGCAGCGGAACGTCACCGGCGTGTACTGCTTCACTAGCTGCGATTGCGGAGCCACCGAGAAATGCTTTTTGATGTCTACAAATAATACCATTTACATGAGAGGCTTCTTCATCTAGTAAATATACTACGCCGATCACAAAGAATAATGAGTTTGCCTTTTTTACAAATTTATATACTACCTTTATTCTATTGGACATATTGTGTATTGTGTTAGTCGTGTTGGTTGCAAGTGCGACTGCCGATCTGAAGGTCCCGAGTTAGATTTCCGGGTCGGACACTACAAATTTTTTCTAATTTAGATTTTCTCGAAGTGATTCGAAGTATGTCCGGTGTATGTCAATAGAATCACCACTTATTCAATAGTTGGACGTAAACGTAACTCTTGAAACGTAGGAGTATTCTTCACTCCTCTGCCTACCTCTTCGGGAATTACAGACGTGAAGTTACATTTTTTTATGTTATCTATTGAGAATTGAGTGGATAACAAGAAGTATTTTTCGATTGTTAGTATTTCATTAAATATGAATTAATTAAAAATGTTAAGTTATAAATGTATATCCTAAGTAGCGTAGGTTTGCAGATATGTAAAACTCAAAAAGCGCTTACACAACCAAACAATAAAATAACTTCATAATAATTTATTACAAATATTAAATGTGAAAGGTTCAAATTTTATTACAAATATTAAATTTGAAAGGTTCAGGTTTATTAATTAAAAATAATTATTAAAGATAACTACTTTAGCGTTTAAGATATTTTATTTTATTTATTAGCTTATCAGGGTGTGTAGTGTTTTTTCTACTTGGAATATGTACGAATAAATCATCTTTATTCAATCAGTTGGCTTCCCATATTGTCCTTAATTTCTAAACAGTATACGCTTTCTTCAGATATAAATAGTAATATATTTTAACTTACAGGCAAGTTCGATTGTAGCTGGTTGGCTTCTAATCTGTCCTCTGCTGGTCCAAGCATAACATGAACACTGGTACTTCTCATTTCCGAAATATTCGTCCACCTGCTCCCGTGACACTTTATATTCCCCTTCTATGATCCGGACTCCGGTTTGTGGATCCACGAATTCGAAATTTAAAGCTTGGGTTTTAACGCCGTTGCATTTGAAATATACCTAATGGTGACGTCATTTACATGCTTAATATTAAATTTATAAGTATTGGCGCGAAATCAATGATATCACTTTTGATATATTGCTACATCTGAGAATATTACGATACACTTGAAAAAGATTAAGAGGATTAATCTGTATTGGTAATGCGAATTTATTAATGAATAAAATAATCGTACTGAAATGGAATTTGTAGTTTCGACAAATATTGGATCAATAAAGATAAAATGTTTGTCTACTCACTTCCAAAGCATTCGCAGCTCGGCATTTCAATGTAGCCGGTTTGTTTTTAACAACGTAAGTATTTTCTGGTTCCAATAAAAATATAGGTAAATTGTCTTTGGTAGTGTGTAATGGTATTTTGTCGTCTATGGGTAGAATTTCCTCGTCTCCGGTTTTTACTGTCTGTTGAGAATCAGGAGAATCTTTGTAATTAGTTTCTTTGGTTTCATAATCGTAATCTAAATAAGAATTCTCTTCGTCATCATCTTCCTCGTCAGCGTCCTCGTTAGAGAAGACTGGGGGTAAAAAGTAGTCTTTGGGTTCGTTCTTGGGGTGGCTGATAAGGAATTCCAATGGCTTGTCATCTTTGATTTGCACTTCAACAGAACTGTCATCTGTGCGATGTGCATCTACAAAATTTGAGACGAGTTTCAAAATGTTTTGTTAATAATTATAATTATCATTAAAACTATAAGCAATTTAAAGTATTTCCAATTAATTTTTTCTTGTAATATTTGAGTTAAATAAATGTAATATTTGAGTTTAATAAATATAAAACTAAAAAGAAAGAGAATATAATACACGGAAGCATCACCAATGTCCGAGGCACTTTTCACCTTATAGATATAAAAACTTGTAAATGATGATTTAATGCTTTAAATGAAAAATACCTATGTCAGTCTAAATGCACTTCAAGCTACAGGCTCTAAAGACCATTAGTCTCTAGGCGATTTTTACAATGACCAAGTTATATCACGACGGAAAACAAGTTTATAATAAAACGATATAATATGTCGGTATTGAAAAGCAGGATTTCATTGTGATACATCAAATGTGGTTTGATTACCAATCTAACTCGCGCTCGTAATATATTTTATTTACTTCATAAAAATATAATTACTTATATGGAATATATTTTATTGCTACGCTGTGTTTTATGCGTAAGCGATTGAGGAGTATTTTACCAGTATTTCAAAAATATTGCGTCTGATTTTGTACCTATCTTAGGTATTTTATAGGTCAGGTTATCTTAACCAACAGCTCGCGATAAAAACTAAATAATATTGGTAAAGAAAACAAAAATCTCTCAACAAATATGTATAAGAACAATGAAGAATAGCGCTATTTCATAAAATTGAATTGATTAATAGAATAATCGTACACTCAGCAATATGTTACATACAACAATTTTTAATGAATAGGACTTCCAAAATTTAGAAAATGAAATAATCCTGATAGTGTTCTGTTACATTAGATTATGAAAGAGGAATGAATAACTAATGTAACTAAGACGTAATAATTTTTAATTTTTAACAAGTATTTAATATTCCACGGATTTGATTAATTATAAATAATTAAAACTCCAAATAAGAAAAATCTGACTTTTTATTATCATACATGAAGTAAGTACCTAACGGTGTTAGCGAACACGAATTATCTTAAATGTAATTGTTGATTACATTACAAATAAAAATATATCATTATAAAATACCTATACAAATTGTAATTATAGCAGCTAGTATAACTACATTTTTTAAATTATTTATATACTACAGTAAATTACTTTAATTCACTTACTTTTTATTCCGTCCTTTGCTTTTATGCATACTGACAATTGAATAGGAATAACAAGAACGCAAGTCCAAAAGATTACATCCATTTATACACTTATATAATCCGAAAATAATTAATACAATGGATTTCTCTTTGACGACACCATTGTGTTCCATCACTCCTTCTTTATTCTACATGTTTTATTTTCTTTCCTATTCTTTAAGCTATGAAAACTGTTATTAAATTTATCCACAATAGAACATCCCCGAGATCATAAAAATCATTTGAATATAACACTTCACCGTAGAACTTTTCTCGTCACCGTAACGTAAAAGTTTTCGTCTGCACGCTGAGCGGTTGGCTGGTGTGGATCGCACCGCGGTTGGCTATCAACTGTGGAATGGGATGAATGAGCCGAGGCCCTGTTGAGGAAACTTTTGTGCGCATGCGCCAACCCCTTGGAGTTAAGTAAAATTACTGTAGTTTGTTCCACCGAGAACGGTGAGTCTGAAGCAATCAAACACCATTTCTATTCGATTACAGCGTAGCGAAAGAGTGTTGAATATAACAGTAAATCTATATTTTATATATTGTAACTATGTTCGAAATAGTTCACACATCTAAATAAGCATCTCCCTCAATTTTGCAATAGGTTTTTACCGTCAATAAGAGATTTTTTTTTATAAAAACTGACCGTTATATTGTCTTTACAGGTGCTACTGATTTATACACAATGCTAACGTGTTTTGTGATATAAATACATTTGTTACTAAATTGTAAAAATATATAAAAGATACTGTGAATAATTATTCAAATAGTGATTAAAAAATAGGGTCTCCTTTATTGTGTCTCATTTTAGAGAGAAATGAACGTAATTTTTCAGTTATTTTCGATATTTTCACCACCTAGCATTTGCCTTTTCCTTTTTCCTAGCATAGCATAGCATTTCCTAGCACCTAGCATTTTCTAGATAATATAATAATACAATTTGTTTTTATCCAGAATAGGGCAAGTAGTTCGAATATTTAATAAGTTTTACAGTAGTCTCCTTTTAAAAACTCCATATCCCCATTTATAGATAAACTTGCTGGCTGATATGGGCATGCTATAGACTATAGACATAGACAATGTATTATAGATAAAATAAAACACAGTTAACAAGATATATATTTATTTCAGCCAAAGTTTTTTTTATAAATGAAGGAAATGATTATTTCTTGGATTTTTTAAGGTTCCAGCGAATCATTATAGCTGTCTCTGTACCATCGGGAAAACTCGAACGGAAGATTCTGTGCCATTGGGAACCCAAGTTTAATTAACAATGAAATAACATTTTTCTTAAACATTTTAGTTTGATTTAAAACATTTTGTATTTTAGTTTTATTGAGTTAGAGGATGTTTTATCGTTTTTCATGACGATACATATTTTTATGATCAATTTTTCATTCGATGATAAAGAGCATTACTCTTGTTCTATAGACGGCTTATTATGTCAACTGTAAATTATTAAATATATTTTTTATTATCCTGATATTCGTGGGCAAAAAAGGATTAGAAAAATTGTGAAATCTAATTACTGTCTTTCGTAAATCCCACTCTGTAACCATTGTGCCGCTTTGAAAACCAATCCAATGTATTAAAGTTGATAAAAAACACAGTGAAAAGTAGGTAAAGTCAATCAAAAACGTGATAAAAACGCACCATTCAAGGGAAATTTAGAATGCCAGAGAACAATTGTTCCTTATACACTCTCACGTAGAACAAAAATGGGTGATTGCAATCAATTATTTCGTTGTGTACGTCCAGAGCTATACCTATTATTTGTGAGGCTGAAAACGAAATGAATTGTAGAACAATAACGAGTTATGTGTGAAAATGTTTTGTGATTATTAAAAATATTATTTGATATAATATTTATTATTAATTGTCTATTAGTTTCATAATATGTAACAATTCAGCAATGTATTGATGTTTAAATGAAATTCCTTTTTATTTAGTGCGTAATTGGAAATTAGGAATAACTTACATTGAGTTACAGCGAATATTAAATTACACTTCGAAACTCGTTACATTTAGTTATATATTATAATTATTATGTAACGTATCATCACGCCTGTAATCCTCGAAGTGGTAGCCTGTAGTACACTTCCACGTTTAATCAGTTACGTTTATGGCCCATTACGGCATAGGCGGTGGGTATATTCCTTTTACTAGAGACTACTAGAGATTTTTAATAGAAAATTGTTATAAACATTCAATGATACTCCACCCGCGATTCGAACCCAGAATATATTGGTAGAACCCGTAATGTAAATAGCACATAGTTATAAAGGCTGTACTAACCGTATGCAGCTGACGCCTCAGTGCCATTTTCGTGTACTACGATTACGGCCTTCTCCTTCGCACTGGACATGAACGCGGACTGGTTCTCTGTGATTCCTTTCAACTCGGAACTTTTTGGGTCCAGGACATCGTTTATACCGATCTGAAATTATATCTATGGTAACGATTTTGACTGAACAAAAAAAAAGAAAAATTAGACTAAGCAGTAGGAATTTTTTTTTTGTGACAATTTTAAAGTTTTCACACGTAGCGTAATACGTAAGTAATAATTTCAGGTGCTACGGCAATGGATCTGTGTCTTTTACATAGAAAAATAACTGAATACATTTAAATTACCTATAAAATAATAGGAATATTTCAAGTATTTAATTAATATTTAAAGAATATAATAATTTAAACAAAATGACGTGACATTATATGGGCTAAGCCTATTAACATTCATCGGGCACTGGGCATCCAATATACTCGTAGTACCCGACCCGGGATTTAAACCCGGTATCTTCCGATCAGCGCTGGCAACCACTCGACCAACGACTCAACGACAAATTATTATTACCTTATATCTTACAAATAAATAATAATTTCCGAGAACTATAAAAATGTGTCAATAGAGTTCTGACATCATTAACAATAATGAAATTATTCATACGACTTAATGTGAACATTAGCAAATTACTACACTGATTCTACAACAATATTAAATATAAATTCAAACCTATCCTACAAAAGATTACCTTTTTGTATAAGTCCATCAAATTCAACTCCGTTTCCATTTTGAACTTGGGCAATGTCAGCGTGACTTTAAGTTTAGACATTCTAGATAGTTCAGAGTCGAGCAGTTCCGGCGCGAGCTTCAGTTGGCTCAACAAGGCTGGCAGACCGTTCCTCTTGTAAGGCAGCAGGACGACGAGGGAGGCGGCATCTCCCCTGTACGGTATTTCTACTAGCTGATTGTAGAAAGAAAGTGTCATAGATTTTAATTAAACGGTACTTTTATAAGAGAGTAGTGAATGCTGAAGAAACACTTCAGATCTGTACGGTTTGTGGTATCTGGCACTCGGTGATCTCTGCTCGCCACTTTAGGAACCAGGTCATAATATTATAATAATAATTTCATAAAATACAACACGAACTAAACTATTAAACTTAATGTAAATTTATGAATCTAGACTCTTGTAAATAATTTGAAGGCATATAGCCTCGAGTCAGTTATCAGAAACTTGGTTATTTATTGTTATAATATCACCAAAAATACTCTTACTTGTGCGCCTAAAACTTTACTTCTTCTGTAATTGTACCGATCATGTCGCGTCATCATCTCAACTTTTGTCTCCCCAGTCGGCGTGAAGAATGAGGCCGTGTGAACATTGCGAAATCTTAATTTCCAGTCGCCCTTAAAAATAGAGTACGTTCGTCTAACAGACAAATAGATGGACGGAAGAGAGTTACGCGTTAAATTACTCACCGAAAAGTATATAGCATTGACTACAATCAATGATGAATCCCGCGATATTTCCGATGCAGAAATGATGTGGTTTATCATCCCGTTGGTATTCTCCGAGACCTAGAATGAATGGAACGCCACAAAATGTAATGGACATAATTAATTTTGATCAAAATTAAAATGAATATTTCTCTTTTGTTTGGTGCGGCAACGTGTACGAGATGATGCTGTAAGGTAAGATGATCCTTCTCAATAGCCACAAAATTATTAGCGTCATGTGTTTGTTCAATATAAAAAAAGTAACTTCACGCCTGTAATTCCCGAAGGGGTAGGCAG
>DWEI01004062.1:0-12077 GCA_018245875.1 Mysoria ambigua | reverse complement strand
TTTTAGTAATCAGGATACCGAAAGAATTATTACTAAGTGGTCACCACACTAGACGGTGGTCAATAAGTTATTGACTTTGAAGAGGAGTCTTTTGGGCCTTCCTCGAATAGCTCTATGTCAGTGTTTAAGAACTCTATCCTCAGCTTACCGTATCTAGCTTCTATTCGGAGCTTTCGCAGACAATATCAAACTCAACTAGCTATAATATTATAATAATATATACTCGCTATAATTCTATATATACTCTATGGCATAATTGAAAGATACATAGAATTATTTATGACTAACGAGATTAACTTACCGACAGCCGGCTCGAATCTGACTCTACACCGTTCGACACGTCAAAGAAGAACTCAAACTCTACATTTTTATCGTGTAATCGGGCCATCGAGGGAGATAGTAGGAGAGGTGTGGTCTGCCCGAGGAGCCATCTTTAATCTGGGCCGGATCAGCTCTTTCGTTAACGTGACTGTTGTAGGCACAAGTGATTAGTGCACGTTGATACAAGTATCGAACATTCTAGACTTCTAAAGTTCATATTATGGTGCACTATTTGATTTATGAGAGGATTACGTTAAAAAAAACAGTGTTTGGGACACGGTACAGTTTATGTTTGAATAGCTAAAGAAACCTGCATATAAACGTAACACCACGCTTGTAATCTATGGAGAACTAGGTAGTGGAGTGTCATACACTTTAAAACGTTACCACTTACGATTTCGTGCCAAATCGTACTTCTGAATAGGGGATAGAATATTGCCACACACCGGACATAAATCTCCTCTGGGCCATCACTAGAAACTTTAAGGTATATAAACCAAATACTATCTAACCCGGGATCACTCGATGAACTGTCACGCTTTTCGATCAACAACAACTCTACCGACGACGCAGTGAATACATAGTTTTTGTAGAGTACGTACAATCGAAATACATTAAACTCTCTCTATCTAGCAGCCCCATTGAATACTATAATAAAAAGAATCGTTTCACTTTCCGACGCGACAGTCCGTCGCGCGCCCAGAGCGGGAGGTTTTCGTTAAAAACGTTAAAAAACTTTAACGCTAACGTATAATTAAAATTTCCTATACACGTTATGACGTAAACGTGTTATTATAACAACGCTAACGGCACTCGGAACAGTTGTTTGACGCGCAGTGTGCCGGGTTCGATGTTTTAATGGCGTGGTGCAATGTTTTTTTTTTGTAAGAGCGCGTTTGGTCTGAACGGGGTACCAAGGCTATGGAGGATGCAGTTTTACAAAGCTGTAGTTCCAATTTTCCGGTCCGAAATCTAACAAGAGACAGAAAAACTGTCTGACTCGAGTAATTCTTTAGTTAGGTGTTAATAAAAGGTTGTAAAAAAAACTATTTTTGAACCGCTATCATGTTTAACTTGTATTTTATATGTATACCTATTAACATTATATAAAATTTGATTACTATTAATGACTGTATTATCTCGGTTTAATTCTAATTTCTGAAGCCCTCCATGTCATTTGAAGTAGCGGAAAATCTTCCATTGGTTACTTTTTATAGAACCTTAATATTACTATTGACAGTACCAGAGCTAAGAGTTTATTGTAAGTTGTTGAAATGATCTAGTGAGTTTTACAAATGTACTTCCTAAAACATTAAATTCTCGACCTCAGAGCAACAGTAATAGTGCCGGCGTTAATATTTATATCGGCCTACAAAACGCCATGAATAAAAATATACTTTTTCATACATGTTAACTAAATCTCGCAATACTTAATTATAATAGATACAGATCATAACTATTATACAATTAACATATATTTATTTACATAACTAAATTGCTTAAACATCTCCCGACCACAAAGATTTATAGCATGGTTTAAAGTGAGAAATACGAGCTAATATAGTCCTTAGCACCCGGTGATAACATTTAACATTCAATTTTGTGAACAGTTTCAAGTTGACCTCTTAATTTCAATGGAATGATAAGTATTTCACATATACGAGGAGGTCTGTGTTAACTGGATAGTTCATTAGAGGTTAGAATTGGACACAGTTCGCTAGATTTGTTTTAATTTGATGATTATAGTTTGTGGACGAACATGTATCATAGACAAATTTGATATTTTTTAATCTGTCCCATACATTCCAATTGATGCATTATACGTTCTTGACTGCATAAAATATACTCGAAAATATGTCTAGTTTTTAGTTTTGTTCGGGATTTTTGTTGCCTTTTTAAATTAGGTACTAGGGAGACAGACCATATCCTAAGGCGTAATTCAAGCTACTGAGATTGTTTCAAACAAATCCCTTAAAAGTAAAACATTGCATCGATAATTTTTAAGTTATTTTTGAAAGGTAATTCTTACAAATAAAAAAATAATTATAATCTGTTTTATGTTATTAGGTACCAATAGAGGTTAACACAAGAAAATAGAAATTTTATTTTTGATTAACATTTAATTATATCTATATATTTGGTACACATATGTAATACAACAATTATTGAAGACACAAAAACTTGACAAATACATCAAATATATTATTACATAATTTTTATAATTTGGGTTAATTGAAATAATACGTTTTTTAATTGTTGTCATTCATTTATATTGCGGATGCATGTATGCGTATTTAAAAATAAAACTAAAAATATTATAATATAATCTGTACAGTAACCTTTGAATAATACCAATCAGCCTTGGGCTAGCGGGAAAGCGAGTAGAAATCAAGAAACATTTGGGAAACGATGATGCGTTGGAAACTCGACCTTGGCGATTCAACCGGTATTAAGGAAAACGTGTGTCGGAAAGGAATAATTTACAGTCGAATTTCCTTCGCACGTAACTTTTTGGCGGGCAAAAACTGACTAGTACATTTTTTATCTGCGTTTGCGTGTCTTGAAACTGTGTTTTAAAGTTTTTAATCTGTGTCGATGTTGGTGGCCGCGTTGTTCCTAGATCTAATAATTGTTGCTACAGATTGTATGTTGTAATATACTGCATGTTTGTAAATATATTCGCTTTCATATATTATATTCGAAATATGAATTATATTTGTTAAAAATTAGAACCGTATACGGATATTTTAAAAGTCTATATTCCCCTTGGCTTAGTATAGTAAAAAGTCATATAGCGAAATGTCAGAATAATCTCGAAACATCTAAGGAAATATCTAACCTAAGGACCACATGGAGTATCGCTGTAACCGCAGCTGTTTCCAGTTTGTCCATCTATAGTGCCTTAATATTGGTATTTCCTTTTGCTACTTCTATTATAGTAATAAAATAGCCGGCCAGTTTACTTTTGTAATGTCCCATAAAAATCCAATAAAACGTATCGACACGGGGTGATAAAATATTCACATTGTGACGTCTGAATTGAGGAGTATCCATGTGAAGTATTAAATAACACACCAGGCTCTGCTGTGTCGACGTATGACAGTGTTTGGACGGGCCCCGTAACAGGGACTTTACGCTTAACGATTTCTTGTTAAACGCAAGAATGAAAAATTCCCGCCCAGAACAAACATTTGTTTGAAGTAGTCATCAGTAACCCTTTTATCGCTTAATGGTTATACTTGACATGGTGCAGAGATCAATATGGAGATTTCTAAATAATGCGAGATTCTTATAAGAATTTTTAGTAGGTAATATACAAATAATACCAGTAAGTTCACGTACTGGCTTATGGATCATGTTGATTGCAAGCGCGATTGCTGGACTAGAGGTCCGGGGTTCAAATCCCAGGTCGAGTGCTATTGGACCCTTCTAACTTAGATATTCTAGTAGTCACTTTGAGTTTGAATACGTACTCGATGTATGGTATCTAACCACCTGCTCCATAAAGCAATGTAAACATAACTGATGAATCGTGGGCGTGTAGGTACTACAACCTATCTATCTGCCTATCTCTTCGAGGATCGCAGGCGTTATGTTACGTTAAGTTCACGTACTGGCAACACCGATCGTACCGGCGTCGTGTCGCACGTATTGGGCCGTCATACATACGGAACGTCAAACGAAAAAGTTGTACTATAATTAGTCACATAACAACAACTACAGGCTATCAGTTAGGGGTAGTTCACGCCACCGTAATGACACGGCGCGTCCACTTGCGGTACTGACGTAACACTCTCCATGCTTTCCCTAAGACACTTCGAGGGAAATGTAATGGAAAATTGTGTGCGATCGTTTCATGTTTCAGTATTGCGATATATTGGATGTAACATGTGAAACTTTCAACTCAGTGTCAATGGAGAAGAATTTCAAATCGATTATATTCTAGGTGTATTTGTAGTGCCCAAACCGGGAATCGAACCCGGGACCTTCTGATCAGCAGTCGCGTTTACAATCGACACGACCAACGAAGCAGTCTAAGGCGTACGTTCTGATAAGAGAAGTGATATCACTTAAGTATGAAGACGAATATACACTTACCATCTTTAGGCGGGCTGGCACATTGCGGGGCATAGGAACCTAAATGATAACCGTAGGTATTTTGGTGCATAGGAGGAAAAGGGTATCCCAAGGATCTGGGACTTGGAAACCCGGACGCTTCGTGAGGATTTTGCTGTCCTCCCGGACTACCGAAGTGATGGGGGTGCTGATAGCCCCCTTTGAAGGGACCATAGCCGTGCTGCTGGAGCTCGATGAAGGCGGATTTTGAGGAAACGTTTGTTGGTGTTGAGTTCGCTGAGTTTGATATGTCGTGGGGGGTTTGGGAGCCCCCCAGATGGTGGTGGTGGTCCAATGCCTCAGTGGTCATGGCGGGCTGGGGGGTCGACGGGCCCCCCCCGTCCGAGGACTGGGGAGGCCCGAAGGGATCTGAAAAACTCAGGGTGTTGGGTTTGCTGTTTGGGGATTGAATTCGGGTAATTTTGAGGGATTTGAGGAGCTGGTACGATATTTTGCCGCTGGTCTAGCCTGGAACAGAAGGAAAGCTCACGTTAGTCACAAAGTTTGTATTCGTATCCAAACACAGCGAAAATGTGAAAAATAATGTATCTTACATCGGACCCACGTAAATTGGAAGCAAGACAATAGAATATAAATTATGGTTACAATCGAAATCGACTTGCCAATAACGCATGCGAATTCAGGCATTTTACACAAACAATTTTTGTTTTTATCAAAATTCAACTGCCAAGATTAACGAGAATTGCACCTGATCCATGTAGAACGGCTAATGGGTCAGCTGTAATATTTTGAAAGTAAATTAAAGTAAGTTAAAGCAAATTAAAATGTAAACCTTAAAATAAAATAATTCTAGATGCTGATGAGATGTCTCCTCTCACATTGTTCATATGCACTAGCCTTGGTGATGTTAACTACATCGTTTAAGAAAATATTTGCACACAGACTGAGATCCTATTCGGGTTTAACTTAGACCTCCTTAGAGGCGTTTTGGCAAACGACATACCGACACGAAGACAGGACAGTAAGTTGCTTTGGAACCAAAAAATCTTCACCGAGAAAAGTTAGTTCATACGAGTATATCTTAGTTACAGTTCTTAAATGATTAATTGTACTGGACTTGACGTTTAAAAAATTCAGTAAGTGAACGTATAGATGGCAGGATCAAAAGAAATCGGAAGGTAATGATATAACAGTAACAATAATAAATCTCCCTGCATGCTAGTGGTCTACATCCGAATAATTTAGAGCGTCTTAGTAACGTCTGTAAGGATAGAGATATCGGGTATTTATTTTCCTACCGCGCCAAGGACCTCGACTGATGATGCAATGAAATATTCCAAAGCCGAACTACAACAGCCAAGCGGGCCCATCGGACCAATTGACCGTGTCGGCGGCAAATTGTTTTCGAGAAACCCTCTCTCGACTCTTGACCCCGTGGGAGTGCTTCTAAATTCGGTTCCGCTTAATTGATTCCCAACTTGTGCTCGCGTTACGATTTGTGGATCAAAATTCGGATACATTTGGACGAAATGTGGCTCCAGTGGATAAATCTTCTTTCAATACTACATTTTTATATTGCTCAATATGTATTAATATAATTTATATATTATCGGATTCTGGACTTGAAAGTCCCATTAAATGCAAGCATTTTGGATTTGTGCTCGGTGTATTGCAACAGGCTCATTCCCTATTTTATAGCGGGGGTATAACAAAACTGGTGAACCGTAGGTATTAACTGTACTCCTGTGCCTATCGCTTTGGGAAAATATAGGCGTGTTGTTATATGTCAAAGACATATAGTGTTGTCTTACTACATAAAGGATTTAACCATTGTCATTCTAAGAACACAACCGTTTTTCTATCGTTCGTATCATTCTTTTATTGAAATCGTACCGTAGTACATTTTTACACTTAAGTTTTTCTTTTTCTTAAACTTATTTATTGGTGTGCAATAGAGGATACAATAATTATCGTCCTACTGATATTACACAGTATAACGCAAGAATAGAATAATCATTGCCGATAATTATATTCGCTGACGGTTATAATCTGCCAGTGTGCGTGACTCAAATTGAATCAGTTGTATCAATATTTCCATTTATTTAATACGTAATAATACCTTATATGTAATATAGATTAACTGAAATCCAATAATAATTCAAGTTACATACGCATATTATGTGTTTACCAAACAAAGTTTTACGCACATTTGAGTGTAACCGACGCTTCACACCAATACACACACATCAGTATCTCAAATACATTATTTACGTCCGTAATGCAGATATTAAAGTAATCACACAATTGGCCGATATGTGATAATTACAGTCGCAGGTGTTTAAATTGTAAGGGCGTACTAATTAAGCAATCTACGGTAATTAATTTAATCTCAAACGAGTTGGCTGTTCATAAATATTATCTGGCTGATATAGTTTCTGTGAGAAAATGGCAATTTCATCATATTTATTGTATATATATAAGAAGGCCCGCTGAATCGGCTGGTAGCCTAGATAACAAAATGTCGTAAGTTATATTTATTGTAACTAATAATGTTTCCTGATACATAAGTAACGCAGATAACATTTCGTGTCTAAATCCATCGAAAGCAAGCATATGAAATTTAAAAAAAAATAAAACAAGACACCCTGATGATTTTAACAACCACGCGTCCCAGTTTGGCGTGTTCCTCATTAATTTTATTGGTTTTATTCCATTGGAAAAAACTAATTGGGTATCGCCTACGTCGCTGTCTTGATTCTCACAACTGACCCGTAAAGAGTTCTTTTAAACAAATGACCCAAGGAATTGGAAAAAAGCCCTTTTCGGCAAGCTCTTTGTGTTAATTACCGCGTTTTTTTATCACTCTTTCCCTCCCGATAATATATCAATCCTCTTGATATACCTATCCCTTTCAGTCATTAAGTTGCACGGCTCTCGCCGGCGCCACAAAAGGTCGGGTCAAAACGTTTTGTTATGTTTCTTTCTTTTTTCTGTTTTGTTTGTTTGCTCGTGTGCTGTGTTGATTGCTCATGCTCGTAATAATAATGTTTAGGGCCAACTAATTGGTGTAAATTTTTATTGAAAATTATTAAGGTATGCCAACAACGTGTCATTGGTTTTCGTGGTGGGTTTGTTGATGTTTAAGGGTGGGACATAAACGTGTCGAATTGGTGTCAAGTTAAACGATAAGTGAATCGTGAAATATTGCAGTTTGAGCGACGCCGAACATTGGCGGTCGCTTACTGGACTCGCCATTTTGAAGAACGGTGTATCACAAAAACAACGGCCTATATGTATGCTGTGTACCTATTTCGTATGATCAATCGGAGAAACTGAATTAATTTGTAACGCAATCTGACTGCCACAAAAAGTAGATGTCAATTGAACAAGATCTACAGATAATGAAAAAATTAAAGCCAGATGGTATAACGCTGCAAAATGCGACTCTAACAATATAATTGCAAATTTAAAAAATAAGTTGAAACAGTTCCATCGCACACTTACTATGTAGTATCATGCACTCAAAATGACGGCATAACCCATAAATCGTCATAGCCAACACATTTTTAACCTGTAACCAAGTAATATGTCATTGACAATTTAGACATGTATTTATGGTGCACAGACTATAAATGTCACATGTATAACTCTAGTACAGAGTGATATTTCTATTTCAAAGGGCGTTTTGTGTCAGTGTGATTAAAAGCTCATTTCAATTACTTTGGCGTTTTTATTTTGATAGTATTTTTTACAATTTTACTCTTTTAACACCATATTTTTACCGTGTAGTATTTACATTCTAAATTCAAAATAGTGCATAGACAACTAATCGAGTAACCTGGCCATATGTAGATAATCTTAATGGATTTCAGACTAGCAATAATTTACATTATTTCTAACTGTAACTTTATTCAAATAACATTTACTATACACTTTTTCAATTCAAAACCTAAATCCCTATTGATTGTATTCTAGAAAAATCTACTATTAAACTTTAAGCAATTACAATGAGATATTTCAAAGGTAAATGAACACTTTATAACGGTCATGAAATTATTAATAATAAATACTAAGTGTATCTAGATAGTCCAGAACTCAGCAAAACTGGACACGTATATCCACTGATCCGGAACGGAGGGGCTCATGGGAACCCATGAAAAACCCCATAAATATCGTCGCCCCCATGAAATGGCACCAAGTACTCATTAAGACAGGCCTACATGCATCACTGGCTTCTGATTTCAAAGTCTAAAAAGTCTTTTGTTATTTTCTGATAAATTATAATACAATCAAGGATCCGTATTTTAAAGGATATTTTTTATAATTATTTAATTATTTATGGTTCAGATTTTGCGTTAAGTAAACCTTGTATACACTACTTCTTTGACAAATTCATCACTTATTCTACAGGGCTGATATTCCACTTGTAATCACTTGGATGCATTTCTAGCTTCGAATAATAAATTTTAACGACTATGTTCCAGAGTATTTCCGGTACTATACCAAAACTGCAAGAGTTGCTTCTTACTAAGGGATGATTGAGAGATAATAGAATACGATTTGGCTGCAGCATAAACGACTGGACTATATATGGCGGTGGTGTTACAAGCAAACTAAAATTTCAAGCACAAAATGACCACAGAAGTAATAGAGGTGCGTACACTTCGCAATGTTGAAAAGTTTTCACTGCTTCCGAAAATCCGTTTCAAAAATTCTCACGTTCGACAGACACACTGACGTTGCAGAAATGACGTTCGATTGAGACTTGGCGAGTGGAAACAAAGTAAAAAGCACCCGACATTTTCAAATGAACATTTAATTACGAATGTAACATTCTTAGCAATTAATGGCGCCTAGGGCTCAATTGTACTTTTATGAACTGGCCTCCCCTTTCTTTGCGAGGAATGTTAATATCAGAAGCTGCGTTTGCTTCCTTTTAATTGTTATCGGCTCCTTTGTATTGCTATTAAGAAAATCAATTAAATTTTATATAACTGTTAACTTTATTCGTGTTTTAAGATACTTTTTTTCTGTTAGGACGTCTCCGACTTGATCGAAGTATGGGTACTTAGGTCTCCGCTTTTGGCTCTACCTACTTCATAAATTATTTATACCGCTGCCTTGTAGATCTATTTCGTTGACGAAATGGTCTTGTCGGTCGTGTTGGTTGCGAGCGTGAATGCCGATCGAGAGACCCCGAGTTCAAATCCCGCAAATTGCACGCTACAGGAATTTTCTAATTTTTATTTCCTCGTAGTGTTTCGGACTTTGGATATGTTCCCCGTGTATAGCATTAGTCTCGCAAATAGTGGGACGTAAACATAGGTGGTGAAACGTGGGTTTATATTACTCTCTTGTGGCTACCTTCTCGGTGATCACATGCGTGTTCCTTCAAGTAAACAAATATGGCATTTCCTGTCCAGAAGCTGAAGTAGTTACCCTACAGTTTGAAGTCTCCTTTGCCGGTGTGCTCTGATGAAAAATGCTAGGTACTTGTATAAATTGTACTTTGTTGTGAATTCATCTAGGGCATACGTTTTTTGGTTTATCAAGCCACGTACGGTATTTCTGATATAAATAAGAGGAGAGCGATCAAAAATTTTTCAACGACCACTCAAGCCGGAACACCGAAGATATCGATAAATTCACCACAACAAGAAAAACGGGTATTGCCAGTAAAAATGATGCATTCCCAAAAACGTGGAACGTACCGACATCAAACATACCGACTTATAGCGGTACTCATAAAGATTAATATAGGAACCATGACCAATTCACTATTTTCGATCGTAAAACTAGCACGCGAACGTATTATTATTCACAAAGTTTTATTGTCTCTACTAATTAATACGGAGTTGAAGTTTTTTTTTCTATCTGTCATGCGACTGACGCTATGTCATCACAAGCACGATATTAATTCAGATCCTTGTTCTGTTAAGCGTGTTTTTTTTATAGCTCACAAGTACACAGTTCTGCATGCGATCTCGCGACACTGAATGACCAAGTGACAACCAATAAGAGATTAACCTGCGGTACGGGTGCAGATGCGTCAAAAGTCATTTAAGTCTGCGAGTTCCGGTTTGACCGTCGCCTCAACACGACGCGATGGTTCGTTGTTTGGTATTTAAAAACACTAAATAGCGTCTTAATAGTCATTAAATTTGTTCTGACTACAAAAATTTTTAAATTCTCTCATCTTTAATTTATTTTTATTCGATTTCGATACTTTTGCTAGATTATTGTCACGAAATTTGTGGAATTTGTTAAACTCGTAGTTTTTCTCCTGTATCCTATAATCAACTTGCTTGGGGAATTTCAATTTATAATGCGTCGTAGTCTATTACTTACTGAGTATCTTTCTATAAGCCCCATGCTTTCGATTTATGATAAAATGTAATCCGGGAACTATTTAATCAACTCTTGGTCTCAAAAGTAGACTGCAGTTGGCGAGAAAGTATCCATTTCCTCCACCACACTTTCATAGATGTTGTCTCTGATTTAACCGCAAATTCAGTTCGAAAAGAGAATTTATAATTAAGGCCAGCATGTCTTTTCTGTCTCCGCTTATAGATCAATCGATACTTATCGTTTTTTCTAACATGCAGGAATAATATTCAAAGGTCTGATCACCTTGGTGTTTATTAGTAAGTATCAATAAAATTATCGAAAAATTTCAAGTCTGAAATATCTTAATATAGCAATTCAATATTTGCAAAACTCAAGTCGCGTACAATTAATTAGAAAAACTAGAGAAAAAATATTAGTAACGACAATAGGTTCCTCAATTATGACCGAAAAGAATGTTCCTCAAAAAATTCTAACCAAAAGACATCTTATTTTCATATTCTAGTCCTTTACTAGAACGTTAATTTTTCTTATTATATTACATCTTATTATATTACATCTTATTATATTTTCTTATTATATTACATCAGGTCTTTGACGGAGTTTGCAAAGAGCACCGTATTTATAAAAGTCACAATTTTATTACACTTCGTTCACGATTTGCAAAACCGTCAGTGAAAATCATTTCGAAACCGTTAACGGACCCGTAGTGTACAAGTCGGTCAACAGACTACATAGATACGTAGTCGAGAAGATAAATGCAACGATTCGGATCAAGGTTCGGTAAGCAAGCTCATGTGGGCTCTTTTTTATTTCCAGTTTGATAACGGCTTGTAATAAATACGTTGAGTCTTACGTATACGTATATAAATACTTCATAAAAAATATGTCCTCCTGAATCAGAGTAATCATGTTCTATATTTAAAAAATATATTTACTGAACATGAATAATGTTCTATTTAAAAAAAGTGTTCGTTTAAAATGTTATATCTATATTTTACTTCCAAAATTGATCAATTGTTTGAACCCTGTGAATTAATGAACGCATAGCGTAAAAACGTATGAACATTAAATTTATACTTAGGTACTTAGTAACATCGTAAAAGTTATAATTTTATACAATAAAAAACATCCAGTTCTACCATGACCATTGAGATTCATTCTATTTTATTTTAAAATGTACTGCAGTCTGTTCTTCTTGCCTTGGTTGTTTATTTCATTTGCAAAGATTGGCGACAATATATATAACTTATTCGTAGTATCAAATGTATGTTAAATAAAATTACCAGTTGATGTTGTTTATTGTCTACTAGTACAATATAAATTTGCTTAAT
>DWEI01004061.1:0-12078 GCA_018245875.1 Mysoria ambigua | reverse complement strand
TGTGGGGGTGTGGAGGTGTGGTGGTGTGGCGGTGTGATGGTGTGGTGGTGTGGTGGTGTGGGGGTGTGCGGGTGTGGGGGTGTGGTGGTGTGGTGGTGTGGGGGTGTGGAGGTGTGGTGGTGTGGGGGTGTGGCGGTGTGGTGGTGTGGCGGTGTGGTGGTGTGGGGGTGTGGTGGTGTGGGGGTGTGGGGGTGTGGAGGTGTGGTGGAGTGGGGATGTGGAGATGTCACAGTATCTCACGGTTCCGTACCGTTCTGTTGGCTGTCGGTGTCCTCGACGGCGGCCTGCGCCAGGTACGACTTCAGCGGGGAATCCGCCGGCAATGATTCTATATTTACAAATCTGGAAGCCACAAGTAATTCAAGTTTAATTACCAAACATAGTATCTTATTTATCTATTTAAGTATATTTATATAAGTAGTATGGAAATAAATAGAAATTATACTTATTGTTATTAGTAATTATCAATGTTCTTTCATATTGTGATTGTTTTAATAAAACAATCAACTTAACATGTAATTCAAGGACTGAATATTTTAAATAGTCAAGAAAATTATTGAAATGTTGAAACAAATGTTTATTCTAAATAATTCTATTCGAACATTTCGTACTTTGCTTTATATTTCGTTAACCCATTTTTAAAAAGTGTTTTAGCATGTAATGTTTTCTGCCTACCGCGTAAAGGAACTGTCATGAACATATGTATGTATGTAACATATGTATGTAACAATAAACCGTAAATATTGAAAAATTAATACCAAGCGATAAAAAAAGTTGTTTATTGACTTATCACAAAAAAGTGCAACTCACTTGAAAGGCGACTCCACGATCTCCACGGTGTCGGCCGGCACGAGCCCGCCGCGGTCGGGCGAGCGCGGCGCCTGCTGCAGGCTGCTGAGCTGCTCCTTCAGCAGCTGCCGGAAGTGCAGCACCTGCTTGGACGCCGCCTGGCTTGCGCTCGACGAGTTGCTCTGCGCCGACTCGTTGAACTGGTCCGTCCACGTGGACTGCAACACGCACCCCTTTACGTCGTAACAGCGGTCAGTAGTCGCGAATCGCTCTACTGTTCTATTTATACAAGTATGCTTAATGCTACAACTTAGATTCGGGGAGCAGAGGGAATTTGCAATACATATTGACATAGTAATATGATTGATAAAATATCTCACTGAATAGTCGTGTCCTGTTATAAATTAAACACCATTAACCGCTAAGCAGTCAAATGGACATGTGTTAATGAGAGCGCAGAAGCGGCGCGCACCTCGGCGGGCGACAGGCGCGGGCGGTCGCGGCGCGCGCGCTGCTTGCGGCGCAGCGCGTCCAGCCCGTCCAGCGGCTCGGGCTCGTACTGCCGCCGCATCGTCGAGTTCCAGTGGTTCTTGATCGCGTTGTCCGTCCTGCCGCCAAGAGGCACGCCCACGTTAGCCCGTTACATGCCGTCGCCGTCTATGATAACTTGCGCATACGAATATAAATCAATTTAAGCAAAACTTATTTCTCAAACGTTAAACGTGGAAATACGAAATTTTATATCAGTTACATATGGAACACTAGGTTCCAGTGGCTCACCTGCCGGGCAGCAACTTGGCGATCTTCGCCCACTGGTTGCCCAGCTGCTTGTGGGCCTGGTAGATGATCCTGTCTTCGTGCTCGGTCCACGCCGTTTTCTTTATTGACGGGTTTAGGTGGTTGTGCCAACGTTCTCTGAAAGTGTAGAAAGTTTCTGATTTTATAAAGCGTAATTTTCAATGTTAAGTATAAGTTGTGATATAATGGTCCACTGTCCTAAAGATCACTTAAATCTTTATATTTTAATATTATTACATATTACAGCTTATAATTGTTATTCCTTAATTATGTTATTTTATAAGTAAGGAAGCATTCAAGTAATACGTAACGCAATTTGAGGGGAAGGGGTCTTGTAAAACGTTACGAAGCATTTTATTGCGACTTAGAAATAGACTCTTGTTCATTTATTATTTCCGCAAAGGTATTTTAGGGACTAAACGATACTTTACTTAACTTAGGTGAAAAAGTCACTATGTGAATATAGATATATGATCATTTGGATGTTACCTACAGGATACAGAAAAATGTTACTCTGCGTTAGGTGGCGAGGAAGGATCAAGAATTACATAGTACTTGAACGGTCCCTAAGCAATAAAAAAATATAATTCATGACCAAAGTATATTTACAAATAATTATAATTATTATCTTTTCAAACCATTTGTTTTATATTCAATGTGGTATAATAATATTTTTTAATATTTTTATAGATAACATTTTGTTCATACAACTATTTCAGTCAATTCGTTTTATAATATTTATATACATTTCCATATAATATATCTATCTCGTAACTACAAAATGTCTGTTAATATTTTTTTCACTTCAAAAAATTTCACAACATGGTAAAATGTACATGATTACTAACCTGCATTGTTTCCCTATTCTGCCTTTCAGATGCCGCGCTATTAGAGTCCATTTCTTCGGCCCGTACTTAGCAACTAACTCTACGACTTTCTCATCTTCCTGTTAACAAAATAATCACTGTTACACAACTATACTTTTAATAACAATAATAATACAATAAACCATATATCCTAGTGACACCGCTCGTAAAAGAGTTATAAGCCTGTTTATACGCATGCAACTTAGATACAATTTGGAACTAAGCTTTTTAAATAACAATTAATAACACAGTTATGAATAGAAATATATTTTCAGGTAGTTTTTGGTCCCCACAGATTTTTATATGAGTTGGCTTTTTTTATATGAATGAACTTTTCCAACCCAATTCGCTAATACACTTCGAACTTAATAGTGAACTGCCACACGAGCATATCTTCAACGGAAAACATTGCGCTATATGGAGTTACTTTTATGTTTCAATGCTTAAAAAAAACGTTAAAAGACCTTTTTGTTACCATTTCGTGAATATCCGTAGTAAAATTGGTAACGATTTCAATTTCATATCGATAATTCCCATTACAGCGTTCGCTACGCACCAAATTCAAGACATATCACCAAGAAGGTTCAAAGTGTACAATTCGATATAAACTCAATAAATGGCGATACGGAAAAAAAACCGATGCAAAAAAAAGATGGATAAAAGAATGACCAATCGTTCGATTACCACCGTGCGAAAATTCGTTATTTCTGAAGGTGAACTAGTGCGTGGGCGGTGTAAAAAAATATGAAATCGCACCGTTGGGATCAGCTGGGGCGATAGAGCAGTAGATCTGAACTGAACATTACATCACCCACGAAGTATGATAAGTCACGTTAGTGACAGAAGAATGCACGCGAATTACATTTCAAAATATTCTATAATTAAGTTATAATTTACATTGCAAATTCAATTCAAGATATGTTACATCACCTCCGTAATCCCCGAGGAGGTAGGCAGAGGAATGTTACACAGATACACGTTTCACCATTTGCGTTTACGTTCGAATATAAAATAGGCAGTGAACCTATCGTCATACACCAGGCACATTTCTAGACTCTGAGCCACGACTAGAAATTCTAAATGAGAAAACTCCAATAGTGCCCCACCTTGATTTAAACCCAGGACCTCCCAATCGACAGTCGCGCCTTCTACCAAAACCACCAACGAGACAGACAATTCAAGATGATTCTAATAGGATTCAAATTTGAAAACTAAACATTAGATTCTTATCAAATACACACAGATTGTCAAAATTAAAGGCCCCATTAGTAACACATTGACACACACAAACCTTTCGCACGTACATATGCACATCATTCATCTTGGCCAAATGTGATCACAGACGGACTGACAAAAAACGATGACCGAGTCAAGGCAAACGAGCTTTTGTCATAGTCTAAATACATTAAACAAATATGATAATAATAATTAATATAAGAAACTGGTATTATAATCCGGTTCAGGAATCACGAGTCGCGTTTGATATTAATTTTTACGAACGCCCTGAAACAATATATGAATATTGAAAAAAAATTGCAACAGAACATACCAATTTAATTTTAACTGAAGCGCTCGCTAACTACAATTCTTATATTATATAATGTATTATTTTTTTGCTTTATCGTTCGCCGCGATTTCAAATCAAAACATTTAATGTACCGCCTGAATCGTAACATACTATATTAGTATTACCACTCTATCTCTCTAATGTTACGTTAATTAACATTACTAGTAAGTTGGTACGTGGTTTTTAAACCGCCTATGAGGTCTCTGACAATATTTTACGAATGTATGACAGAGGTCAAATAATATTTTCTTTTCAACCTCTGAAAGCAAAAGGAACAGGACAAAAATATGCTTAAGACTTCCTGCCTACCAATGCCACACCTATATCAATCCAACATGTATTACATAAAAAAAAACTACTCATACAAAAATGTCATCATTTAAACGCCGGGCCATTTGTGTCATATGCAGGGCATATAAACGTAAATTCTTTACAAAAATAGAGTCATAAACCACATGCCGTATATGGTGCGCAAAATAACAAATTTTTACCAAAGATGGTTCGCACAGCCATATCGCACCCAGACTGCATTCCTCGACGGGTCGACGTGAGAACCGAGCGTATTACTAATGAGCAGCGTGCGTCTCCAACGTTAATAAGCCTGGCAGTATTAGAGGACATGTTGCTGCTCGCGATATTTCCGGAGTGCACTCTATACGGGACATTCACGATTTTTAGACAACTACATTGAACAACGTAACTGGTGAAACGTGGAAGTGTACTATACTCGTCTGCCTACCTCCTCGGGGGTCACAGACGTAATGTTACGTTACATTGCTATAGAACCTAACTAACAACTAACTAGACGCGATGTCCCGTACTAGATGTGGCCTTTATCTAGCGGTGGACTAATACAGGCTGATGATGGCAGTTCAAATTCGTTGTTAGTTCTTGAATATTTCTTACAAAGGTTAATAATTTGTCTGTAATCGTACATATCCCACGTGGCGTTGTCGCCATGGCTCTTCGTTATTCGTAGCCGAGACCACACGAACAGACCCTAAAGCTCAAGCTCGTAAATTACGTATGATTTTATCAATCCACAGCTGGTCTTGTGTGACATCAGCGTTCTCGGTACAAAGTAATAAAATTGTATTATCCATACCCAAATGATATATATCAGTTTATGAAGATGATATAGAAAACGGTCGATGGAAATAGATTCATACAAGCAGGGTTGCAAAATATAGTTTTGTAATAAATAACTGTAATTATTTGTTATAGTAATTTCTAACATTTCACGGGAATAAAAGTGGCTAGGTTGAATTATATTCTCATTTATCTCTCTAGCTTTGAATTCACTTAAAAATAGCAAAAAGAACTCCAACTCAAAGGACTGGAACACTTTCACATACAGCTTTTGAAAAATCTGTAAACAATCCGTAACAGAACCCTCATAAAATATCAGTAAAAAATTACGCTTCGCGCGCGACATCCTTAGTGAATACGGATTTAAAATTCTCAGGATGTCTCGCCTAACAATGGATTCATTCATAAAATCTAAGAAGCGCCGTGGGCCACGTGAAAACGTAAAGTGGATTTTTATTAGCGAAATCACATTTGGTATGTATGTCCGTACGTATACAGGTACGTACCAACTTGTATGTTAAAAATAATAAAAAACTCAAACTATAACATTTAAAAAAAATGTGATTTAAAAATGGTTCTGGTAGTGGTTCGGAGGCTTCATATGTGTCCGATGCATGGCAATAGTCTCACCACCTATTACATAGTGCGACGTAAACGTAACCGGTGAATCGTGGGAATGTTCTTCATTTCTCTGCCTACCCCTTCGGGGATTACAGGCGTGAAGTTGTGAAATGTCGCTTCATCACAGAATATAAATATTTAACACGCTGTGGAACCCATAACCTCTCGCTTGGCAGTCGCACTAGGTTACTATGCAACTGCTTAGCAAAAACCAACTCGCCCCAAAGAAGCAGTATTTAAAATCAAATTATCATATAAATTATTATATCTCGGAAAATATCTTAGTATGATCTCCTCCTTGTTTAGATTAATTTTAACCGGAAATACCATCATCACCCCACACGTACATATGGATACAGATATACACACATTTCTACAGCTAAACAGCAATATTTGCTTTAATATATCACTATACAGAATATCCACAATAAAACTATGGGAGCGAATTTCACATTACACTTTATAATGCACACCGCGGCGCACTAATGAAGAACGAGGAAGGTCGTCGTCATGCAACACTTTGCATAACTCAGGGTGACGATGAACGAGTGACGTTGTTATGCAAGAAGGCGCCGCGTGCAGTGCTAGTGACCTGTGAGTCATCCTCCGCCGACAGACCGATCGGCGTGCGAGCACGATAGACAAAACACCTGTGGACTTCTATCACTGCCTACGCAAAAAGTGAAAAAACTTTTCCGTCTTCACCGATGTATCCGTTTTTTAATCGCACATTATTATACCGTATAGAAACAGAAAATCTTTCTGTCTTACATAACGTACGGGCAATGTCACACCTACGCAAACTACGCGAATACACCCGAATATCACACATTTACCACAAGTTATCAGCCATTAGAAATTTATTGTCTGTTTTTTTTGCGCAAATTTACTTTAAAAATGTCATAATTCATTTTCAGTTAACAGGTATGTGATTAAATTATAAGTAAATAAGAATTCATTAGAATATATCGGCACCAATAGTGGATGACGAAATAGAGCGAACCATTCTGTGACCGGACCTCGTAAGTACCACCAAGACCAGACCACGCGTAAGCTTATAGAAAACAGATTATCTGCGCAATTTTGTTACTTACATTTTCAAGAGAGCAAAAATTAATTTCTAGAAATCTCCATGATTCATGAATTATATGACTCGATGTTCCTTTTTTCAAATCGCTTTAAAAACACATACCTACCGAATATTCTACCGAATTATGACATATCCTTATCGTCTCATTTTTTTCCTAGAACACTGTAATTGGTCAACATAGCGAGAACAGACCTTCCATACAATACAATACAAAGTAAACATCAACCCTATTTATACAAGAGCTGTAGTTAAAACAAACGTAACAGACGTTGCGCACCAAATGCGTATTTGAATTGTGCTTTTTCATTCCAAACTTAGTTACCAAGGTTATCATAATGACCATATGACGACAGTTGGCTGGCTCCCCATACCAATTCCCACCTTCAACGTTGTAACGCTAAAGGTAGGGGTGCAAAGGAGAACTGTGACTCATATTATTAGCCCTAATTATGCGTACATTTTTATGACAATAAACAAAATTTTACATGATTACTTATTTACAGAGTTACATATTTACTTCAAACTGCATGTACACATAGATTTATCCGTCTCAATCAATATTGAAGAATGTTTGCGAGGACCTGTAACATTTTTCCTGTAATAAACGGGAGTAAGGCAGTAAAGAGAAACTCAAGGGCCGTTAACGTACTGAAAAAGTGTTCAATGTTTTCAATAAAAATATTCAACCGGCAATTAGCTAAAGATTGACATCGCAGGGTAGTACTAAACCTGACATTAAACAAGAGTTAAATCTGACGACACAAAACGTGTTGGGCGACTTTGGATAAAATAGTAAGATACAGAATGGTCTCACCTCCTTGGTCCAAGGGCCCTTGACTAGCTCCGGGTTGACCACCTTCGTCCACCGCTGCTGGCACTGGACGTCGGATCTGTCCGTGAACTGGGACGCGATGATGTCCCAGTTCTCGTTGTACATCTTTACGTACACTTTGAGTCTTTTGTCCTGAAAAATAATACGTGTAATTTTTATTTATCTAGGTGACAAGTGGACCGCCTAAAGTTAAATGTCACTTCAGGAAATAATATGCTAACGCAATTCCGACTTCAAGTTCGTTCAAAGTGAACAAATGAAATGAGATTTAATACTTATTGTAACCCTGTATAAGATTAGTATTTAGATTAATAATAAACAAATCAAATTATGATAATGAAATGTGGAACTCCTTCTTCAACAGTTGATAAAAAAATACCTTGAAGTTTATAATTCGATGCTAACACAAATGAACTTAAAACTCATAAATGACAAGAACTCAATTTTTAACAACACCATGTCAAAATGCTTAAAAATAGCTTGGAAGGCAATTTACATACGATTTACAAATGCGCTATATAAAATTTGTACATATATCTTACATATATACTCTCGGCTTTATGTTTAAAACTTACACATATAGAACACCAATTTTTCCTCAGATCAAATCTGGACGTAACTATGAAAACCCTCTCCTTTTGAAGCTTCCCGTCTTCTCAACCCATGAAGAACTTTATCAGATCTCGTATTTAAATTCCGAAAGTGTATATCAATGTATATCACTAACATAAAATATAGGTACGTACCTCCTCCTTGGTCCATCTCCCCCTATTGATATTCTTCCTCTGTCCAACGACTTTGGTTGTAGCCTGCGCATCGTCGTACGCCAGTGCCGAGTCCTCCGAGTACTCGCTACTCTCCGACTCATAGCCGTTTCGTCTGCGGACAGATTTGGAACAATTAGTTTGTTTGGGATGCTGAACACCAGGTGACCTCAGTGTGATGGACGGCAGAACTGCAGGCAGACACACAATATGTTGTTTCTACGTAATCTTCACGGACCGCAACTCCAGGCCATTAAATGTGGTTATGTCAGCCTTGATAGGGCTTTATATGAAAAGAACTTCGTTTCAAAAACGAGTTTATTAATACATTCGATATAGGTTTAAGATAGGTAGGTAGGTTTATTTACTCCTTTATTTAGAGTCCCCAACCGATCGTTAACCGAGGGTTTATATTATTCACAAGGCGATAGCCGCAACCCTTACTAGCCGTATGTAACATTACCAACACAAGAGAAAATTTATATTGGCCGAGACGAGAAAATTTTAAATATATACCTTTATAACATATAATCTTTTTTATATATACAACATATAAAAAGAAATGTTGATGTTTATGTCAAAATATACCCTATAAATATCCAAATCTAATGTTGATAATGAGCAAAAGGTTTGAAAAGTAAAGGAATAAAATATTAACACACAATTTAACGAAAAAAAATTAATCGAAAGAAAACTACAGACAAATTTACACCAATTCATGAATACATCATCCCACGAATATTGCAAAATATTTGTCAAAAGACCTTTAAAAAACTTGACGCCGATAGTTCTTCAATTTGTAGACGAAATTCCTTGAAGGACATGCCTTTTTGTTTACCCTTAAGTACATTTCCCATCTCGTTCCAAATGTAATGTCATTTTAGTCCTTAAAAGTAACACACTAAAGAATAAACTCGAACAATACACGTTATCGGACTAACGAGAAACGAGTTCCGATAATAGTCGAAGAAAAACATTCTGTACCGGTTTTTAAGTTACCTTATAATAAATTCTGGGATTGGAAACGAGTCTATACTTTCGATGAGGTAAGAATGGAAATAAAAATAACTACCCACATTGTGTTAATATATGCAAGGCGGTGGATCAGCTGACGAGAACCAGTTTATGTTCTCATTCATTGGACACTAGGAACGAGGAAATAATAATAACTAACATCCTCGCTGCTTCAGACTTCAAAATGCTTGGCATTACTAAGGACGTGTTCGAAATTTACTCTTCAATTGCATTGCATTTCTTATATAAAATTTCTTGTACACCAATTAACAAAAGTAGCCAACCTATTATTTGATCTAGCGTAGAATTGAGGTTTACAGCACTCCGTGTTATATTAATTTAGATATTAGTTATTTTCCTTAACATAAGTTGTGCCTCAATCTAGACAATATAGCGTCGCCATCTAGAGGACGCCGCTGTCATTAAACGAGAAAAAATATTGTGCTATTACCCACTACCAAGTTCATATAGAAAAAAAAATACTGGATGGGGATTACAGTTATCAATTGTTATTATAGAAACATAGTATTTTGTAACATCAATATAGTTCTTAATATATTAAAATAATTTCACATTTATCCGGCATTGGTGTAAACGAGCAGCACCGCGTACCTATGGTGACTAAAACTACCACATTCTACGGTGTACAGTTTTGTTTTGGCTATGTTGCTATTCGCTGGCTTCGGTTATAATTAACCTGTGGACTGAGTGACAGCGGCGACAATTTATTCATCATTAGTATGTTAGCGTAAAGAACACGTTTATGTTCGTGAATTTAACAATGTAAAGTGTAAAGTATAAACTACATTAAATATATCATGGGGTTTTCTTAAATATATGTACTGTTTTAGTGAAATTTGCTTTTTCCTTTATCATCTTTCACACTCCATATATTGCGCAATTTCGTTATATATTTTAATAAAAGATGTATATATACACAAAATATACTAATGCACTTGAAACTGCAAAATCAAGCCAGTATTTCTTCATCCTCATTTTAATTCTCACTTCAATTAGTTCGTGGCCTCGTTGTTCGTGTTGGTTTTAAGTGCAACAGCCGATCGGGAGATCCTGGGTTCGATTCTCGGGTCGCAATAGACTCACAACCAATTCCATAGTGGGACGTAAACGTAATCGGTGAAACGTGGGAGTGTCCTGCATTCCTCTGCCTGCCTCTTCGGGGATTACAGGCGTGAAGTTAAGTTACGTTACTTCAATTAAATTAAATATCTGATTATGAGCTGACAATCAGTATCAAAGTAACAACAACGATTCTCTTTATACAAGCATTGCTAGCCTCTAAAGATAATAAATGACTACCAATTTCCATGTAAACTATTGAAACCGGAGTCGGGAATATTATTATTTTGCTAATATAAAATAAAAACACATGACATTTGTGTAATTAGCGTTTATGGTAATATCGACTTCGGAAAATTCAATACACAATAATTCCAAAACATCATATGTATTGTCACTACAATTAGTTTATTATGAAAACTACACTTAATTTATTACTAAAAATCTCATAACCAGTTTTTACTGGGCGTCACTAATCCAATATGGAATTTAAGACACGAAGCTGACAACCCTGAACCACTATATAGCTATAATAACAAAGGAACTCACTCGTATAACATCACGACGATTTATCCCGAAGAACACGTAAGATTCTTCAACACACACTCCATTATCGACTATAAAACATATACACAATAAATTATTGACCTTAAACTAATGCACTAAACACCTACAAACCTAACACTTTTCCCGCCAAAACGTCCCATATCATTCATTGTATGGAGACGCTCCACGCACCAATGTCACAACCATACTGAAGTACTCTGGATCCCACCGCACACATTCACACACACACACGTACACACACACACTTACACGAAAACACAAGTACGCGTACACGCAGACATAATAAGGGTGTACAAAAACCCCGTAAGGGACGCTTTGAAGCGAAAAAGCAATAAAATTTAAGTAAAGAGCGAGAGAGACGGACTATCAGGTACTGAAATCATACCCTCCAGTGGGGACCGTGACGCAACGGGGCAGGTGTAGGCAACATGCATAGACAAAGAAAGTCGATTTCATATGCTCTTTTTTGTTGGATAGGTCAGCGTCCAATTCTTTTCTTCAAAGGTGTTCATATATAATTTTGTATTTCCGCCGCTCAAAGCAAACATATTTCGAGATTTCTTAAGAGTTATCGATGTTAAACGTAAGAAACGTTCGGTTCATAAATTAAATTCATAAATATTTCATAAGATAATTATCGACAAATTTCTGAAATCCTAATATATGTCCGAATATTTATTGTCCGTAAAAATTATAAACCCTGCAAAATTCCTCAAAGGTTGCTGATCCGCAATATTTGTAAACGGTACATTCAATACTGCGGGCCCGAAACCAAAAAAACAAAAAGCCGATCCATGGCGGACGCTGAACCAATTTTGAATGTTGAGGGACAGTTTTTTTGGATTTTGTCGAACAGATGAGCTACAAATGTCAGCTGATAGAAGACGGCTATATCGTTATCAGTATTTCGATCAGGTATCGGCTTTCCGGGTTACATTTTCGGGCATTATTTACATACATCATACTCCTTGTTTAGCAGCTCAAATGTAAGGCTCATTTTA
>DWEI01004060.1:0-12079 GCA_018245875.1 Mysoria ambigua | reverse complement strand
GATTTTTTTCACACACACAGGGTTCAGGCTTCGCGCGTCGCACGTCGAGTCGTCCAGAGTTAGCTTACTCAGTATAGAAAACACAACACACTACCCCGTGGTCCACGCGGTCCTGAATAGAATTCAGGTGCCGCATGAAATGTGCCAAGATATCCGCTCATGTAAACTGTCTGATTTCTTGATCAGTATATCTATGAAATAAATAAAACTCATGATTCAATTCACGATGAATTCTTCTTTTCGAGTATCACAAGTCAAGTACGTATGTGAATTTTAAACGATCCATTTTAATAAAAATATTTAAAGAAAGTATGAAGAGTATGTTATAAAATTACCCATACCTTTCGCCAATCGCCGATCTACGGAAGGCAGGCAAGCACGAAGTCTCATGACGACGGACGTAGCGCCTCCGTCTTGCGTGCTAATGTAGTGACTCGTGTGTAATATTCGCGCCACGTCGTATACCATTTTGATACAAGAAGTGGGTCAGTGCAATAAAACTCATTCGCACCTTCACATAAATTAGAATATTAAAATGCACATTTTTACACTTAGGTAAAATAAGGTACAATTCATTTACAACGCTTAGGTATAATTCATTGTTCAAGTGTTTTTTATATATTTTAATTTTATAACACAGTATGAAAAGGCGTATTTTTCAATATCACCAATTTCTGTTTTTCTTGTCTACAAATCAATGTGAACAGAAAACTTTCAAAAACATGTTTCAAAACCAATAATTTACTTTTCCTATGCATATAAATAGTTCAAGATATAACTACTATAATCCCAGTATACATATTTAAGCCGGTTGTATAATCACGCACTATTTTAGCTATGTAAATATAACCAACAATATAAAAAAATATTAAAAATCATAATATACTAAAAATATGTTTTAAGTACCATATACTATTGTCGCCTTTGACCACGTAGATAAATGTGAATTTAAAATACTCGTATAAAAGTAAAAACGCAGTCTGCTTTAGTCATTGTTTAGCTGTATTAACATGATTCTAATTATAATATGTAAAAATACAGTACATATAAAAAGTTATAATACATTTTTACTTTATTACCATGTCCTTTATTCTGTTGTAATAATATATCTCCAGCGAGAAATGAATTGTCTTTACCTTTGAGCAAGATGTTGTATTTGAATTTAGACTCTGTTTCCTGAGGCCCAGAGTAAGGTCTTGAATGAAAATCATTACCGTATAATGTCTTGGAAAGAATTTATAATTACACGTGTCTAGACAAAATAATTGCTGAAGGTGCGGGTAATTGTGCAAAATTTACTAGGTACTCGGAGATTTAATATTATATAGTCTTTCAACTCGTTTAAGGTTTACATGCAGAGCAGTGTCGTACGCTGCGCAATATTCAGTTGGAGACTATCATATTATTATACAAATAGCATATAAATAAACGTTCAGCCGGCTTGACCCACGTTTGCTTTTTCCACATAGCCCGACTTGTTTCGGACCAATACGAGGTTCTTCCTCACAAACTCCTGCCGACTGCAGCGAGGCCGCGGAGGAGGTCAAGAAACCTTTAACAATAAAAAAACAAGCGTTTTCACTCGGCTCTAACAATGCATTTTATAACAAACATATAAACATCTCTGAAACGATTAAATAATCATATAAGATAAGACATATCGACTGAACTATAATTAAAAGTAACTTCACACCTGTAATCCTCAAAGTAGTGGACAGAGGAATGCAGAACACTCGCTCGTTTCACCAGTTAGTTTACGTCCCACTACGGAATAAGTGGTGATCCCATCGGCATACACCGAACGAAAATCTAGAACCTCTGCTAGAAAATGTAAATAAGATAAATTTATTAGTGCCCAATACG
Source organism: Mysoria ambigua (assembly GCA_018245875.1). NCBI lineage: Eukaryota > Metazoa > Arthropoda > Insecta > Lepidoptera > Hesperiidae > Mysoria > Mysoria ambigua. The sequence continues at coordinate 10,216 of DWEI01004060.1, read as the reverse complement.
ACCAACGAAGCACAGAATTTTTAATTATTTATAAAAAAGAATATTTATGCTTCAATAAAACGTAGGTACTCGTACCACAAATGAGCGATCAGCTTTTATCAAGTTCCACTTTATAAAGCTTGATATATTTCATTACAATTTTTGATAAGAAAAATTCCTTTAAGTTCCAAACTGCTGTTTAAGCTCAACATTTCATTGTAAACAACCATTCGCCCTGAAAATGGCACGTAACGAACCAAAACCTCCAATTATTTATCGAACGATATCTTTTAAAGTTTTACGAACACGCCAAGGCAGCATTAAAGTTTGTAGTGCATTACGCGACATGGCAGCTCGCGTGCAACGAGGTTGAACGTCATTTTTTTAATGTACTTCTTACTCAATAATGGAACGTGAATAATTCCGCCTCGAAATAAATATTCAGCGGTAACGACGTGTAGTTTGTCCTCTCTTAATTTCGTTTTTGCCGTCAATTTGTTTTACTTTTTTGTCCAATACGCTTCATGCTAATGATGACGAAACACGCGCAATGTTTCACTGTCAGGCACCAGGGCGCCTAGGGCCTGCGCAGGCCGCGCCACGCGCCACGCGGAGTTTCACTTATTGTTTGTTCTACAACAAGCGGAAGCATTGAAATCAATAATTTGTTTTTTTTTATTTGAGTACACAGCCAACCCCACACATGCACAGAGAAATTAAATCTCAAGTAAATGTAGTGCAGTTAATAATTCCCAATGAAACGCAAAGAAATTTTAATGCTATCGTTTATATTTTATTTATTTAATTATATTTTATTTATTTATTTTGGAGTTTTCTTTTTTTTGATTTGTTTCGTTATGACACTACATAAACGATATCAGAATTTCCATTTAAAAATTATATTATTCTAATTTATATTTATATTAAATTAATTATTAGCACGCATGAAATATTACCTAACACAGATTTTATTGCGTATAATAGCATCGCGCATTGAAAGTGTATATGCGTTATCTATGCGAGTATGTATTATATCATAATATATTTGATACCGTTCTTGGTGTTTCGCGGAGTACAGGCGGCTTCGAAAGTTCTGAGTCCCGTACTGAGCACTGCGCCTACCTGTCTGGACGGTAACTTGGGTGGGCGGCATGCACATCCGTTCGGTGCCATCACTTGAAGAAGAGGAAGTTCCAGCCAACCGGTCGGCAGTGTCTCGCTCGGGCACGTCACTACATATAACACACACTGCACGCGGACGGTACTTTTATTTGGATGTTTTCACTCGAAAAGCTAGCAGCTAGCAAAACTTTGTTGTTGGTCGTCAATACGTATGCCGTATCTTTCGTAACAAGAAATTCAACTGCATCACCACTACGTTCTCCACCTAACTCAGACTCCGAATGATATGGATCATGAAGATTTGGCAATTGTTTTTCTATTACATCGTATCATCTACGGTTATATCACAGGTCGGTTACTATTGTATTTTTCTAACTAGAAATCCTTACTTATATGTATTTCATGTAATGAATCTGTCTCGGATTTATTCGCATCCGCGGAATAGCTTAACTCCCTTTTTCATAGTGGAAAGTAAACGTGACTGGTGAAATGTGGGAGTGTACAATACTCTGCCTACCTCTTCGGGAAATACTCGCGTGATATTACGTTTGTTACGTATTGTTATTTCAAAGTTAAATTAACACTTAGTTATAGGTATTTATTTTATATCAAAAGAACATAGTATTTATAACCAATACAAATTAACATCACTTACACCGTACTGAGAGTTTTAACACATACATACATCTTCACGGCAGGTGCCTTATAGCGTTGCCTTATAGAGTACCAAATATCTCTATACTTACAGACCTGTCATGCTTCATCTATCACTCTCTTCATATATACACGCCAGTTTTGGAAACCCCCACCAGCAATATCTGACCACCACCAATATCATGATAGGAGAGTCTTAGTCGCTCTCGGCACCTGCATCCAAGACTAATCGAACAATAAGAAATTATAACAAAGCATTTTGCGGTATTATAAAAATATGAACATCTTACTTCGCGGAATCCTCAAATGGACAAGTGCGGTCTGTCTAGAGTTAAACTCGAAATGTTTAAACAAGAACTTCCGCCTCGACTCTCGAGAGATGCTATTGTTCGCTTCAAATTATAGAATGTAATTTTATTGTAGAGATTCCGCGGTTCTTGCTGAAAAAGACTTAACTTTACGTGAATTCTATAGATTTAGTATAAATGAACCTTCATTGTTTACTACTACTACTATAAATTTATACTATTAAATAATGTTACATTTATTAATAATATTAGCATATATGTAAAATATGTAAGTACATAGTTTAGAAGTGAATATCTAAGCGCAGATAGGATTTTATTTGTTTTTTTTACTCATTATTCATCATTTATTTGCAAGATAAGGTTTTCTTTACAGTGTTTGTGCGAAAGACAATTAATTATTTTTTGTACATGTTGTGCTCCACCTAACCGAAGACACTACCTGTCCGCTGTAGCCGTCCACCGTCCAAGTATTATCCATACTCTACGATTGATACTACAGTTTAAGTAATTGTATCCTCTATAATTTTCATGGCGTCCTTGCTCATAACTCCCACGCTGGCCCAGCTGCGGATGTAGTACGATCGTACTGATTACGGACGACTTTAGCTGGCGGTGGACTGAGACGTCTCGATAACATCAGTGACGACGATATCGTGCACTATGGGCGCATATCACGCAACACAACGCAATCTATAATTATAATATGCACGGACGGTTTCCCTGACACTGGTTACGTCTAAATCCTGGAAGCAGTATTTATAAATATTTACAATGGAACCGACGCTCATTTTTACATAACAAACGTTAACGGCCCCTAAACGTTAATACATTCCAAAGAAAATAGAAAATGATAAAGTACGGTTGTTAATAAAAGCCAAAGTAGGGCTGTATAAAGCAGAGAGGATAATTGAAAAACCCGATCTCTCATTAAAATCTCTCAGCTCCGTCCGTCTGAGAATTAAACACGGTCATATCGCAGTCACGTTGCGGTCTTCAGTTTTTATGTCCTCTGGCTCGGGCGCTGCTCTGTGAAGGAATTAAGAGAAATATGTTTAAATACGAATTTAAAACAGAAACCATTTACCTAATACACCATGTTATTTTTTTCTTAATAACTTGCTCAGTGAAAATAAATATTTATACCTAAGTTTTCATACTAATTATCTCAGTAATTATATCAGTTTTCATAACAATTAAACCGGCTTGACTCACGTTTGTTCTTTTTTTACATAAATGTTTTATTCTGATGTATATATCTGTCCTTGGTACAATTCACTTCTTCACCTTTTCGTTCACCCTTCAAACGAATCTCCCCCTACAAAGCTCCGGAGGAGGAGTAATAAACACATCTATAAAAGAACGCTATGTTAATCAATGCTCACAATTTCGTTGCTGCGATGTAATGCATTAAACTCTCGAAACTTTGCCCGTAAACTTGTGATATCAACAAAAGCGAATTTGTCATGTAAGCCCGTGTACAAAGTTGAAACTGTTCAAGTTTTGGAAATCGCATAGATACACCGCGCCCCAATAACTGCGGAACAAAACTAGACACACTTTAATGTACCAACTTCTCGCAGATTTACTGCGATTGCATCTATTGATTTTGTCCCTCAATAACAATGAGTGCTTTGTTTATTTTAAAATATTTTTCTATTGGAAACACAAAATTGAAATGTGATTCTTATGTGGACTTAGATTTAATATGTAATATTATTATCTCCTTCGAACGTTTTGAACTTTATGCGACTTCGGTTTTTAACACTTTCAAGTTTAAGTGAAATCATTTGAAATTGAAATGCGGAAAAAATTCAATTAAAAGACCTTGAGTAAAGCGGAAGGAGTCCAATTAAAACTATGTCTTCATGGAAAAACTGTTGAGAGGTGAAGTGAATAGACAGGAAAGCACCGGAAAGCACTTCCGCGGCCATTTAAATTAAGGTTTCAAAGGTTTAAAAATATCTTAAATGGGAAATGAATTTACGAAGAAAAAACATAATATTGCGGACGGAAAATCTTTGTGTTAATGAAAAAGTTCGGCAAAGCTTACTTACTGAATCGCTCAAGTGCTCTTAGGACATCCGAATTAATGTAAATTTTAAATTCGAGTTGTAAACGAATAATAAAACATAAATAAACAAACGAGTGCGATATTAGAAAGTAGTGAAATAATCAAGCGAATCCCAAAACAAAATCAAAGCTTACGTTAGTAATCTTGTGATTCTCAGGCTTCTGTAGAACTACAGCGGATTACGTTGACATTATAAAGGTAGAACATAGAAGGTAATTGGTCATAAGTAAGTATAATATAACAAACCATTTGCGAGAAATGTATACGTGTTCCGTAATTTCTGCCAGCGATGACAGTCTAGTATTCTGGTTTAAACTTCTCCTACAGGATTTCACAGTTCCTATTAATACATAATTCGGTATTAAGCCGACTAGACCCACGTATGTCTTTTCGAGATGACCTGACTAGTTCAGACCTATTGATACCATGCACTATAATATAGAATGTAGATATTGTGAGGAAACTTTGAGTAAATCATAATATTTTCTAAGCCATCAATGTCCGGCAATATGGGCTAGAACAGCTTCGTAAACTTTATATTGTGTTGGCCATCCTCATTTTACTAGACAACCTGTGCCCAACATATTGATGACAGAAAGGTTTATGTTAAAAATTTACTACAATAAAAACATTTCGTTTCCTAATCTGTGGCGCAAGAATGTATTGTATCCCTATGATTACAAGACCTGAAGGGTACTTACAGAAGGTTCGTTCAGTTGTACATTATCTTCGGGCTTTGGCAAACCTGACGTATTGTTTGACGTGTTTGCCGAAGCACGAATACAGTCATGAATATCTCTACAGGTTACAAAGACAAAGACGAGTATCAGTACAAGTCGACCGAGTTTGTCATGACGCCAGCAACGTCCTCGACGCGACACGGCGACGCAACAATAAGCGCTCCACTGCAAATGTACACAGGTGGAACACACTCCCGCAAAGCTGGAGTGTTATGTAAGTAAATAAATCTGTGAGCGCGGAAGTGTCCAGGCCGCAGACACGTCGTGCTCCGCGCAAGAAGCGCTATTTGTCCACGCGGCGAGAAGTGCCAACGCCATTTTCTGCTTATCGAAGTGTAAAACGGTAAAATTTATCGCTAAAAATCATAAAAGAACCCTAACGATTTTATAAAGAACTAACTCAATGGAGCAATATTTAATAACAATTTTTGTGAACCATGCTTGACAACGAAGTTTTAATTATAAAAGTTTACAACAAAGTCAATTACTTACTATTTCTGAAATATAAAGCTAATACGCGTATTTATGAAGTTTCGACAATTAAGTGGCATATTATATGAAAGAAGGGAGAAAAACATTTGTGCCCTATTGCTAGCGATATTTGAAGCGAAAGATGTGCGTAATTCAATTATAAACAATTCCTTACTATTCAATATTTTTACTACATAGAAACGTAATATCACGTCTGTAATCCCCGAAAAGGTAGGCAAAGGAGTGTAGTATACTTCCAAAGTTCACTAGTCACGTTTACGGTGCTCTATAAAGTAGGTGATGAGTAAGTGGTCATACACAGTGCACATATCCTGACTCCGAGCTCCTATTGGAAAATCTAAGTTAGAAAAATCCAATAGTGCTCAACCGGGGATTTGATACGCGACCGTCTCGTTTGCCAGTCGCGCTTGCAAGCATCACGGTCAAAGGAGAAGACACAAGACCAATGAGGCAAATTACTACATAGGAACATTTTATAACTCATAAAACAGCGTCAATTTATTATACTCAAACAAGCGAACCATTTCGTATTTACGGTTTACCAACAAAGCACCTGTGACGATCGCTAACATACATTTCTTCGCTGATTATAACACGCATATTGACGAAAATAGTTTCTGGAACAATCCAGCACATTTTCGAACTAGTGAACTACAACGAGGCAACGTCCCGGTCGCGAAAACACTCGCCGCCGAAACAAAGCGCCGACGAAGCCTCATTCGTGTGTGTTTACACAGACCAAGTTTTAATTGAGTTTTACCAACACCCTTCGTTGTTGATGGGCAAATGATTACTGTATTGATTTAGAATATTAAAGATAATATACATATAAGTGTGTGGAGGTACAACTGATATTCAATTGTCAAACACAAAGATATTCCTAGAAACAGCTCCGCTCGAAGTTCCTTGTGGAAATGCTCAACGAGTGTCATAGTTACAATCTACTATAGAAATAGTTCTTTATTCGAGTGCTCGATAACTTTTGACGGCCAACGATAATTTACTGTTGTACAACAATGTGTGGTTAATGCGAATGTTGATAGCTACGAGTAGAATGAGACCATGGATCACCTATTCTACCTTGAACAAATGGGTGAAACACTGAAACAGGTAACAGAGTCATAAATTTCCAGGAAGCAAGTCACATCTATGAGAATAATGGCGCTCGGTGCCCTCCGCCTACCACGCGAGAAACTGGCAGAAAAATATGGCAGTTGTTAAGTGATCGACCTGAGCCAAACAATACGTTCCAGATCTAGTGTACTGTAACTGAACAACAGTCCTGTCGTGAAGCAATTCGGCCGAAATGTGAACGCTGATACAGACAGCCCTACTCACTCATGTACACGTTAAAGTTTTAATTGGGGTTTTTCAACAACTTGGTCATTGTTCGCGTTACATAGTCATTGTTGATATTTCTGTTCATCGAATATTTTATTATATCGTTGATTCAGGTTCAATTGATAACCATAGAAAAAGTCTGGTTACTATATCATGATTATATCATACGATATTTTTGAAAACCACAATAAACTGAGTTGCTCACTTATTATCGACCTAACTAATGTATGTATGTTACGCTATTTTATTTTCAATAATCACGACACCACGTAATAAAATCGGCCGGCGGCTACCACGGCAGTCGCAGCGACCTATATTTTAGTCACGAGTCACCCTGGGTCAATTAACGTTTACCGGGTAATCGAATCATAACATATCGAATAGCCAGATGAGGTTGGATCAGCTACGAAATACCGACACAAGATGGCGCTGTATCGCAGTAAAGCAGCGCAGTCTAAATTTAACACTGACGCATCTTCATATGCACAACACATGTAAGACATATTGTATAATTTTAATTTTGTACGTGCAAGAGTTGAGTACGGGGAGAGAGCGGGAGACAGGTTTAACGGAACTAATTTAAAATTGCTCGCAGAATCTCGTAAAATTATTTGCTACAATCTAAAATTTTATTTCCATATTTACAAAGCACAACATACGTATACGACGCCTTACAGTATCAACAACTAGAGTTTCATTTTAATAATCTCTTTCATAATATTACCCTCTTTATAAAGTATGCAATTGTACAGATATTTTTCCTTTTGTATGTTCTAAAAAACATTTTTCATGAGCAAAGTGCCACTAAAACGTACAGTAGCAATTTCATGTGTAAAAGATCGTTGTCTCAGGTAGGCTGAGGGCGCTCGACAGTGGAACAATGTGAATCAGTAACAAGCCTCTTGTTTACGTAGTGTCGAGTGCGCGTTGAAGCTGACGAAATGAAAGGGGTACCTATCTCCGGAACGGGAATGTATCTTTGTACGTGTCCATGTGGGTAGCTACATCGGTGTGTCTGTACGTGTAAGACATAGTCGTAGTCGTGATGGTGTGTATGAGGGAACTCATAATATTAAATATTCCAATGTCAGAATGTTTTATATTCATATTGACGTTTATAAAGCATCGTTTAATTCCTAAGAAGAATTCGAGATTATGAATTTATCACATACAGCAACAATTAGATTTTCTAGTAGTAGTTCGGATTCAGCATATGTGGCCGGTGTATGGCAACAGGCTCACTATCTATTGTATAGGGGGATGCAAACGTATCTAGTGAAACGTTTTAGCGTACTGCATTACTGTGCCTTGCTCTTCGGTAACTATAGGCGTATATTTTACGTATTCTAACAGATATTTAATCTAGAAAATCTAATGTCAACAAATCATGGAAAAATGTCGTATACGCGGTAAATTATTGAAGGCCAATTTAAAGGAAATATAAAATGAGATTTACATATATTAATTTCTTCAATTTAACGTTTTACAAGCAGCGAAATCGAAACCTGAATCAGCATTCGGGTTTCACCCAGAGAACTGCCAGTGGCCAACAGCAATGCCTACTGTTCCCAAAGGTTGTTGTTCATAAAGATACACACTAAACACACGAGTCCTCAACTAAGATTTCAATCGCAACTGAATCTCTAATGAACTCTGGTTTATTTGAACTTTAATATACGGGTATGACTTGCAGCATTCTCTATACACGTGGTAGAATGCTGTTTACATCTTAAACGAAGAAAGAATGTGTATGATGAAAAATGTTTTATCGTGCTTTTTAGTCCAACTTGTACGAGAATTTTAATTAAATTTTTTATTAGATTGAAGAATGCTATTTGATAGAGAAACTTGCAAGTCACGAATAAAGATTTTATACGGCTTGCGCTCGACGTTACCCATATTAAAACTAGTTATTACAGCATGATTACAATTTTATTTCTCGAATATAAAATATCTAAAAGGCTTAATATCATTTGATATTGATAATATTCTACATTAATGATATTGAGTCTTAAGGGTGCAGAAAGGTTTTTCATATCATTTTATTCTAATTATCACGTCTGTTATCCCCAAAGAAATTGACAGAAGAGTGGAGTACACTTCCACGTTTTGCCAGCTACGTATAGGTCTCACTATAGACTAGGAGATTCCAACGAAGAAATTGTGATAATTCACGGTCCAACGTAGAAGTAAAAACTTTGTTCAACTATATGCCTTTGACAAAAAGTAGGTACTATATTATTCATTAACACTATTATCCCTTATAGCCCCAGAAATTCTCGAAAAATTATTCTCAAGAATTTATTCTCAGAAAGGACCCGTAGCCGCCAGTGAGAAGATCAACTATTGAAGATAATGATGATGATTCCATAATAATTAAAGTTTAAGGAGTATAAAAATGAAAACTTTTGAATACAAATCTCGAATATGAACAAGAACACGTAAAGAGAACACTCAATATAATAATGTGCGTTTACAATATTTACGCGTGTGTTTGTGAAATTTAAAACTTCAACGATAAAAATGAACATGGTGCATAGTTTTGCTCTGTCAGGAAGAGTTCAATATTTTGTTTAAAAAAGCTGTGCAAGCTTTATATATAAGATGTATGTTTTTGGCGACCAACCAGTTGAAACTTGTTCCACAAAGACTTGAAAAGTCCAGAGTTCAGACTTAAGTTCACAAATGACACCGAGGAGACCGCAATAATTCACGGTCTGATGTCAAAGTTGGAACTTGTTGGAAATTTTTGCTCACATAAAAAGTGCTATTATTTTCCTCCCCCTCAAGATGTTCGGTTTCTTCAAAAGGAGTGAAATTCTCACGAGTCGTGTCGATAAAAAGTGGAGCAAATTACAGAGAATTAATCAGACGGAAGTCGGTACGAAAACAAACGAGGACATGTATAATAAGTACATTTTAATTATAAGGTATACATGATTTTGTGTATCACACGACCCATGATTGAAACCCGGGACCTCTCGGCTGGCAGTCGCGTTCTGAACACTGGACCAAAGAGGCAACTCAATTGTAAATTATGTATGTCAATACTACAATAACTTACGGTCGTACTGTCACGCCATGCCCGGACGCGGTAGGCAGACAGCAGTGTTTACGAAACATCTCTATGCATCCAGTTCTGACGTGTTTCTTCTATATTGGTCATTGTCCTCATGCACTTTTGACTCTCCCATCAGCCAATATCCTACTTGTTTAGTTAGGAGAAGAAAATTTGAATCTTACCTGAAATGCTGAATTGAAATAGGTACATGTTTGAAGAGATTAATATTTATTTGCCAAGCTGACTTTGACTGATTTTGACTGCCTCGTTGGTCGTGTTGGTTGCAGATGCGACTGCCGATCGAGAGGTCCGGGTTCGATTCCCGGGTCGAACACTACAAAATTTTCTAATTAGAAAATTTTCTACTAGAAAAAAAAATCTGGTAAAATTTCTAATAGAATTCTGGTAGTGGTTCGGAGTCTGGATATGTGCCCGATGCATGGCAATA
>DWEI01004059.1:0-12080 GCA_018245875.1 Mysoria ambigua | reverse complement strand
AGTTACGTTTACGTCCCACTATGTAATAGGTGGTGAGCCTATTGCCATGCATCGGGCTCATATCCAGACTCCGAACCGCTACTAAAAAATCTAAATTAGAAAATTCAGTAGTTTTCGTCCTCCGGCCGCTCGTATCGCAATTGTTCTGTTAACTTTATTTATTACATATTTTCCTTTGTATTTTTACTTTTTAAAAACCAATTTTCAATTTTTACAACATCCGCGGAGTTCAGATTTTACGATCTCATATTGCACTTCGATATGTTCGAAATTTAATGGCGCGCAATAAAATTTAAAAAAAGCCATAAAAAACCACACAATACCTATTACGACTGCGCACTAAATGAATTTTGTTGTTTGTTTTCTTTTTCTCCATTTTTAAAACGTTGTACGGTCGCAGTTTGAGACTCTGTCTGGTATATAAATGTACATAATATGTTTGTGTAGTGATGTCTTGGGACATCTCGAACGGTCATCTGATATCAAACTAAACATCGAGAGAGCTTGATGTTATGGTAACAAGAAAGCTGATAAACTGCACAGATACCTACAAATATACTACTTTTATGGGATTTTACTACTGTTATTCGTTTTCTAGTTTTGAAAAGTTTTCACTGGCTCGTTACTCGAGTGGTTGCACGATTGCCGATCATGAAGATTCAAATCCCCGATCGGGGGCGGTCTTGGGTTTTTATTTAAATCTCCGGTGGTGGCTTTAATTTTAATTCAATCCCCGTGTAGTGCAATGGACTCGACTGCTCACTTATAGTGGGACGTGAACATAACTGGTGAATATGTATTGCAAGTGAACTGTCCTCTGCCTACCTTTTACGAGATTGCAGGAAGTACGAAGTGTTAAAAATTGATTGATCTGTAACATCTTCAAACCTTTTTCCGTCCACAGTTGAACAAGGTCTCTTCACAGAATGAGGAGCCTTGAGGTTACAGAGGAGACATGGGTCATATTATTATTGGCAGATTTCATTTGTCTTAGAAAAAATATAGAGACTTAAAAGCAAGATATACGTCGCCTCGCGGTGTCATCCTGTTCCGTTACATCTGTCGACATTTAAACTGAACGGCATTATTCGTACATAGGAGGTGCGGATTTGAACCCACGATCTTTGAAGTAGGAGGTTAAATTCTAAGTCATTGCAATACAGCTACGTGTGATGAATACACTGATTGTAGGTGAAATCTGTAAATATGAAAATATACTCTTAACATGAGGCACTTAAGAGTCTTTGAAATTGTTGATACAGTTTGTATTTTTGACGATGGGTAAAATAAAAATCTTTGCGATTGACGAATGGGTAAGTGCTGAGACGATTGGAGTAAAAAATAACCAAGTTCGCCCCAAAGCGCTGTCGTCCGTTGGTTCCGCACGAGCTGTGGCTGCGTCGACGCGGTCAAGTAAAAACTGGTTGACTGCTTTTTACCATACACGAATATTGCAGCGAAGTTTGTATGACGAACTATCGCATCGTCAGTTTGACAACATGACAGTAGAGTAATGCAGTGGAAACTTTCGAATTTCGAACTGAATTCATTTCATACAAAATTTCAACGAACTTACTAACTGTATGGCGATTTATTATATAAATACTACTTTTGCATTTTTTTAAACAGATTTTGTAACTTCACACCTTTATTATCCCAAAGGTGTAGGTAGAGGAGTGCCGTACACTCACGTTCCACGTTTTTTGTTGCACGATCAATATAATAGGTTTGTAAAATATATGAATAAAATAACAGGATTTTTTAATACAAGAACAACAGAAGATTTTGCATCCTTTGTGTCTGTGTTTTCATTATTATTTACCAGAAATAAATCTTTGTAGCACGCTTTGTGGCAATCGACACCTGACAGGATCTTTCTTAGAAGTTTTAGTGACGAGTGTGACGTCAAGAGAGACTGCGCTTACAGTGCGGCGTAGGGGTGCGCCACCCTCTGCCTCCCCGTCACTCGCTGTATATGTTATAGGTATCTAACCGACTAAGGTTCACAGGGTGTTGATGCGTGGGAAATCTATGTGTGTTATTTACTTTTTATTAATAATCTTTCATAACCTCATCACACCTGTATTTTCTGAATAGGTGAGTCTGTTACCATACACCGACCACAAGTGTAAAGAGACCGAGCCACAACCAGGAATTCCAATCTTTAAATGGCGATTCGTATATTGATCCCAAGATCGATCTTGAGTAGTGTCGCACTTGCGACTAGTCGACCAACTTTTCACTAAAATTGTCCAAACAAGCCGACGTTGTTCTACATGATTCATACCGTACCACAGATTCGAATGATACACAAAACACTAAACAAGATATCGTAGAAGTAAGCACGTACCCCAAACACGAAACAAATAAGACAATCAGACCGACCGATTCTTCCTCCAGCCGCCCATACGGCGGACCGAGACGACACCGTCATCATCCGGTACGCTCACGTCAAACCAATTGCTTCACTCGTCGCGACTGCATATTGTTTTTATGCAATTTGCATAATCATAGCGCGCGGATATAAGTATATATTGTGCGCCGCTCTGTGGAATTGGGAATTGATTTTCTAATGCTAATGAAGTGTACGTTGCACAGAGTATAAGGAATCGATATTTGAATTATGTATTTTAAAGATGCTTTAGATTTACGCTTTAAAGTAAGAGTCTATTTTTCAAGTGCGTTTCTAATGGTACTTTTATTATGTAAACTCGATTTTAATCTTCGGCGTTTACGAAAACGTATTTTTACATACATATATTTACGCTAGGTCTCTAAACGAGTAAGCAGAGAACACGGAGTGCCAAATATCGCCGTTCTTACAGATCTTACAGGTACTTTTCATCTTCAAAACCTGATGTTAATGTTTTGATAAATAATAATGTTATACAACAAAATATTTTTATGTATTTGAACATACCAGCTACATCACTGATTAGTATTTATAAGTACTTCGATTGATTAAGTACATTCCTAACGTAAGGTTTTCAATTATGAAACTGTACACAAAACCTTTTGAATCCCGCCGCGTGCCGACGCCTTGCATCGTGGTGCCTCCTGCCACCTGCCTGGAAAATTTGTATGTATATCAGTATGGTAGCCACACGGTAGCTGAGAGTAAATGTGGGGTTCATTATTTCTTAGCGCGACTTCGGAACGGGTCCGCGTCACCCCTTCCATAGCTGCTGGTGCATTGTAACGTGTCTTTCCGCTGCGTTGATTGCACCCTCCCGGCTCTCCAACGCACCCCGTCTACCCAGCGCTCGGTGTTCACGCAGGCCCTCATTAAAAAGGGGACCCTGGCACATACGAGTATATGTTACGTTTTGTAGCGGTGTATGGACAAATATAGGTTGAACGCGTGAACTATGTAGAAACAGCGTTAAATATGTATGTAAGATTAACGTGTGAAGAAGGTGTTTTTATATTTCTTTAACTTTAATCCACCACCGAATTCCAAAGTGACAAATTTTGAATTTTTTAAAATAATTTTAAGCCTAACGTGTGCAAAAAAATATAAGTATTATAAAATGGAGTGGCAGGTGTGGATACCGGTACACGAATACATTAGAGGCTTTCAGTCCTTGAGAGGATTTACACGACTGTGAGAAACTCCGCACAGGATGTATACCAGCAATACCAATCCTACAATTCCATTTACAACGAACACTAACATAAGAAGTGGACATTAATTATTCTAATCTTATAGTCCTGCTCGCGATTGGTTGCACATGTCCATTAGCGGGAGATGTCACTTATGACAGCTGTCCACTCGTTTAATAATATAATCATAAAAACATATTACACGTGTAATAGTGCAAACATTAGATAATCATGTATTAATTCGTGTGGAAACGGACAGGAGTGCCTTGCGGCGGCACTCTTTCATAACGAAGCCAATGATATTTCTGCGTTCCCGCCAAAAATAAGCGACCATTATTTTCAACACCCATTTGACAGATCTGGATCGCCGCGCTTGGCACGCAACTCGGCTAACGTCCTGTTTTATTTAATTTTTTATAATTTTATTACGCGCACGAAACATTGTTAGCGAATTGCATACAAATAACATGTGTGTCGCTGATGAATTTATTTCCACTGATTTGAATTAAGTACTTAAATGTAAAAAGCAAAGTAAAACATCGTGAGTTTATTTGTTACGCAACAAAAAAAAATATCTCGACAGTGTCACTATAATTTTTACAAGTTCCGCACAGGCCTCTTAGAAAACTGAAGGACCTCGAGACCATACCTCGCCACGTTGTTCTATTGTGGTTTGGTAAATGATAAGAGTGGCCAACCGGAATGTTGGATGTTTTAATCAGCTTTTAATTTAACAAGGTTCACGTGGTCGACAAACCTCGAATATGCTCGTCAAAATCTCTCACTCACGGTTAATTATCTACAATGAAATCACTTTCATCACAGACGTGCATCTTATGTTGTATATCGAAAAACAATAATAATTACATATAACGATTCTTATTATACTATCACGCCGGTTCCTTACTGAGTAGTTAGAAGGTACTGAGTGTAAAACATATCTTCTTACCGATCCGAATTGCCTTCTCCAAACTATTTACTATCATCGTGCAATTAAGCCGGTAAAAAAATAACTTACATTAGACAATTATTTCCACGTATATTAACGGCTATTTATATATTTATACTAATACTACTACTACTACTACTACTACTAATATAGCTCCCATATTCAAATTTAAACATTCAATTGACTAATTCGCGAACGCGCGCGGGTTGTATTCCTAACGTCGTGATCTCGCACTTCCGTCACGCTTCGCGCGCGCACCTCTCGAATTTGCTCTCTTCTATTAAGGCGCCAAAAAATGTATATGCCTTCACAAAACAAAAAAATGGCGCACGTTTTTTTGTGAGTGCGAATGGTAATTTAGCAATTTTTAACGTCGAAAATAAAATTAGGGAATCAATAAATTAAAGAAAAACACAAGACTATGTATATTGCTATAGATACAAATACATACATACATACATATCTTCACGCCAGGTATTAAGTCCGCACTTTTTAACCTGATGTAGGTAAAAAAAAATATAAATAACAAAAAAAGATAAATCATAATAATGAAATACTAATACTAATAATAATACCAATGATAGGAAAACATTTGTAAAATCCATTAATTTATTTAATATGATTGATGTTAAAATAATTATGAGTAAGAAAAAAATGTCTGCTTATTACGTTTTCAAATCGAAACTTTTAAACAGATTTTAAAATACATATTGTATTGTTTAAACATTTTGTACCTTTTATATGAACATAAGCCATATCGAATGATTCTGAATTAAAGGACGCCCAGTGCGGAAGCCTCGGATAAAAGGTACACCAAACTATATTTTGGAATTACTCAATATTTTGGAAACGATACGGCCATGATATTATTTCAACTACTGTCGATTATTATCGTTAAACTTTTCAGCGGTGTTAAAGGTTTTCTTTGTGACTGAAATACTATTTTTCTCTTGTTCCAGGTAAAACTTGCGTCGTTGGAAGTTTCTTTTTGTAACACCAATCAAGGTAACTTTTACTCATAGGGTTCGATTCGAACTTTGGAAAAAGGATATTATTTATTTATATAATCTTTTGTACATGAACATTTGGACACGAGTTCAATATTAATTTATTCATTGGCAAAGAAGAAGGCTTGAAGGCTTGAAGATGCAAAGGGCCTATTCTTTTATAAAATATATTACAAATGAACGCGAATAGCATAAATATTATTACGCCGTTGGTCCAGTGGTCATAGAGCACGACAGCTGATCGAGGCCCTTGTTTCGATTCTCGGGTTAAGTAGGTACAATTGGATCTTTGTTATTAAGACTTTTAGATGAAATTCCTGATGGCGACTCTGGATCTTAGCTCACCACCTATTCCATACTGGGATGTAAAAGTAACTGTTGAGACGTTGGTCAGGCCTACCTCTTCGGGAATTACAAGCGTGATGTAACATTAACATATAAATTATCTAAACTAATGCCTGAAACAGAAATTTCAGCGGCATACAAAACGATGAAACACAATGTTGATAATCGAATCCATATTCACGAGCGGTATCGCGTTACGCGAACATCGATTTGTAATTGGTAATCGACACGTGGGAGAACATGAACATGACAATTTATTCTAACTATACATATGTAATGATTGCAACGTCAAATAAACAAAATTTAAACTTGACTTATTTTTCTATTGGACTCATGGCTCGTTTTTGTATCGGACTCATGGCTTGTTTTTGTATTGGACTCATGGCTCGTTTTTGTATCGGACTCATGGCTTGTTTTTGTATTGGACTCATGACTCGTTTTTGTATGGGACTCATAGCTCGTTTTTGTATTGGACCCATGGCTTGTTTTTGTATTGGATTAATGGCTTGTTTTTGTATTGGACTCATGGCTCGTTTTTGTATGGGACTCATAGCTCGTTTTTATATTGGACCCATGGCTTGTTTTTGTATTGGACTCATGGCTCGTTTTTGTATTAGACTCATGGCTCGTTTTTGTATTGGACTCATGGCTCATTTTTGTATTGGACCTATGGCTCATTTTTATTGCACTCATCGGTGGTTTTCTATTGGACTCTTGGTTCCTTTTTCTCCGGCGCTACTCCGCCTCTCCTCTAATTTAAGTAGATAATTCAGTTGCAATTTCTCCAACTAGTGTTCATATAAAGCAGGATGAAATCATCACTCTATATATGTTAATAATATTTTGATATCACAGTACATACACGATTCGACGTGAATACGTATATTTATAGGTATATAATGTCGTTTATCGACAGTATGGTTACCATAACACATGTTCTCTTGATGCTTACTTTTGGATCTGGTAGCCGATAGCGGAGGTTATTATTATACTATTGTGCCAGTGTTTTAAGGGAAGGCTTACACCTATATATTTGTACACCTGACGGGGTTCTTCCGCGTTCATCATTCCCTGTACACGCGCCGAGTTCTGACGTATATAGCGATGTAACAAGATATTGTTATTGTTATTATAATAGATTACCCAGTCGCCGCGGTGTCAGACGTGGCTCCCGGCGCGGCGGGCGCGCGGCGTCAGTCTGCCGCCTGCGGCCGCTGCCGGCGGCAAAAAGTGGTTGGAGGGGACGAGACTTCCCGCGCGTTTTGTCTCAGTACATACTTTACTGTCACCGAATGGATATCTCAATTGTTACTAGTTATGTCCTCAAACCGGGTTCTTTATGGGGCAGGCACAGAGCACCAAGTGACAAATATTCAAATTTAATATAGTTTAGTAGTCGCCTGTCAATAATACAAGCTCTCTGCATGCTTATTTTGGGACCAGATGGTCCTCTGTGGAAATGTCCCGAAGATATTATATTTAAACATCTCTACGCTTAGAAACTTTACGAGCTTTTCTGTATTAAAAATGATAAGTACTGATGACACAATAATGATACGAAGATGGTTCGACCGGAGTTTAATAGTACAGCTTACTGAATTACGAATATCTTTGAAACCTTAGCATTTGAAACCATAGCCGTTCGTGCCGTGACGCAACACTTGAATAATATAACAAAGTTCCGAGTCCGTTGTGCCGAATCGTTGCCGGCCAGCGCCGGTGCATGTTCCGTGTCGGCGTGCGTCGGTGGCGGTGTCGGCGCGCTTAGCGTTGCGTCACGCGGTGAAATCAATGGTGGCACGGCCCAGTTGTAAAGTTGACCTTGGTGGCGGCGGCCGCGCCAGCACACTGTCTACAGAGACATTTTAATAGTCTTTGTATTTGCAAACTATATTTTGCCAGTAACCTACAGTTAACTCGCCTGTGAATACAGAATATTTACGCCGATTGAATAAAATTTATGTCAATAAAAGCCTATATTATAATATTTTATTAGTAACATGAACTTAACTTACATAATATTTATGTCGATTAAAAAGGTTTTATTTGATGGATTTTAAAAGGTCTTATTTGATGTCATTCGACAGAAACATGGTCCTTTCTTTTTTTATGACAGACTGTCGGCAGATTGTATACCTACAACCAGTTACAAAACCGATTTAATGTTCATAAATAATTAAAATCATACATTTTATAGTACATAAATCAGTTGAATTCATATTAATTACAATGTTTATATTTTATATAGTTCGTATTTTGCTTCAGGCAACACTTAATTGATACGCGTTGTTCGTAACCAGTTCTGTTCACGTTTAGATCGCAAAAACTAAAATTACTTTATAAATCAACGAATACAAAATGGAAATTCTTAAACCAAAATGGCTGCGATGTGTTTTTTTTTCGGCGGTTAGCAACAAATTTATTTTCAATTCACGTAACAGCATGTGTTAGCAGTTGCATGAAATGTGACGTCGACGCTAAATTGCAGCGAGACACGACAGAACCAATGTTTCGTGAAGGTCACTAATGAAATGGCTGTTTGCACTTACATATTAATTTTGCATTTTACGCATAAAAGTCTCCTCATTATCATAATTGACTGCTTTAGTTTTTTCACAAAAACTCGTAAATCTAGAATAGCCAACAACATATAAAACTACAATTCTAGTATCATATTTTGTGTACAATTCTAGTATCATATAGTACCATATTTAGTAAAAAAAATCTTAGAAGAAGACTCTAAAATGCTATAAAAATAATTAACCATTATACCTGTATTTACGCTATTATTTTTTACATGGCAATACATCTGAGCTTTAAACAATTATACATTATTATCTTGATCTTCATCGCAGTGAAACACGTAACATTCAAATAAAAAACGTCTCGAATCACTTATAAAGGGCATAAGTCTGTTGTGTCGTGAGATTAGATTTTTTAAATCATAATTTACTCTATGAAATCATTGGAAATAATTTTTTTGTAGTCTGTGGTATATTGTTCTTTCAACAGAGCGCCAATGACATTAACCTCAAAATTGATTTATTATTATTTCCAACGATTATGTTAAAACGAACTCACCACCTAACGTTGTTGGTGCGATGTATAAAAATTACGGTTCAATCTTTTGATTGCCTTTAAATATTTTAATGTTACTAGTCATCGCGGCCTTAATATATTAACAGATTTAAATGAACGTCCGTTTTTTTCTTCCTCTACGAACCAAATGTAACACTATTATTGAGTTCAAGGATCGATCCTTGAGTATGAGGTGAATTGTTTGAATTGTCTTATTGGTTATTTGTTTTATACAACAGAAATGTCATAATCCTCGTGCTAAATTCTTATTCATAGTACTCATGTATGTGTGAATTTATGCACCTGGTCCCGAGGCGACGTCCAAATAAATCAGATTAAGTTCGGCTCGACAGCGAACTGTAGGACGAATGGCGTGGCGTGGCGTGGTGTGCATGCAATTAGTTACCAACGTGGGGCTCCAGAAATAGTTGCGGAGATTCTGCGCGGGTGTGCGCCTTGGCAAATAGCAACACGTAACTTTAACTGCATTCGCCATGTCCAATTCGTGTTGCTTGTTTATAATACCTTAGATGTTGTCTCTGTCAGGTGGCATAGGAAAAGTTAAATGTTAACGTTTATGGTACGGTGTTTTTTAATATAGGTACATTTCCTGTGATCCCCGTCTACGACGAAAAATATATTGTACCGATTTTAGGGTACTTGATAAACCGCGAAAGTGGCAACATTTTAGCAAAATGGTTTTTCCGATCGTTTACGATTTTAGATCAGAACGCCGTACTCGGTACGCGTCGTAGGCGAGCTTGACAATAAAAGGCGCATTCAACTTTCCCAAACACCGAGGCAGACATCTCGCACAACACGGGCCCATGCGCGGGAGATCGTAAAAAAAAATATTCAAAACGGATGCGACGCGACCTCGCCTCGGATCGTAAACACGACAAAAAAAAATGGTGTAAATCGAAAACAATAAACGTGTCTGCGACGGAGAGCCGTCCGAGGCGGGTCTGGCCGCGTCGTAATACGCGACCGCTTCGCGGAGCGTCTTTATTGCCACTCCATTTATGTTATTGAGTTGTAAATAAACTTGGCCGGGTGAAACGTGACCGTGGGCGGTCAACGCATTGATATGTGCGCGCGGTCACGGGGTCGGCGCACCGCGCTTCAGAACGCACCCGCCGCGCATGGATTTCAAAATGGCGACGCCGACGACGACGACGGCGGCGCGCGGCGGCACGTACGGCGTCCGGCGAAATTTATTCGTATATGCTATAATTTTATGTAATTTATATTCGACGCGCCAGCGGCTGTTAGAGATAGTCGCTATGGATGTGTCGGCGCGATCGCGCGATGTCCGGGTGTCGGAGAGGAATATTGATCGGCCGCCGCCCGGGCAGGATGCGTTCGTATTCTGCATAATGCAACGCCTATGGCTGTCATTGTTATTCAAACTTTAATCTCTACACACTTCCGAGAAACTAACATCGCCTGCGGCGTCTACCGAAAATAGGCCAGGCTACGTAACATCTACCATTTCCCTCTGTTATGCCTCATTGTTTTGAACTATAACAAGAATTGTAACAGTTAATTAGTTATGAAAAAACAAAATTTCTAATTCAGATTTTCTAGTAGTGGTTCGGAGTCTAGATATGGGACCGATGCATGGCAAAAGGCTCACCACCTATTCTATAGTGGGACGTAAACGTAACTGGTGAAACGTTGGAGTGTTCCGCATTTCTCTGCCCATCTCTTTGGGGATTAAAGGCGTGAAGTTATGTTAATTCGTTATGAAATAATACTTCATTATGAGAATAACATGAATTACTTAGTAAAACCAATTTGTCGTTCCTAAGTTTTATCAATAATCAGTAATAAGTGTACCTACTTACCTATTAAGTGTAAAAATACTTAAATGTGAATCAATATTTATATCACCGACCGATTTTATTCACGGTCAATTGTACCCTCGAATACTTTTATAGTAACATTTAATAATTAATTTATCTTCATTAATTACATACTTATATACTTGTACGAGTATAACACATGTAGAACATTACTATATACGTTTGTTTAATATGGCGGTTATACTGCTAATCCTGACAAGTTTATCTCAATTGAAAATCACAAGTAACTATAATATTCGCTACATACATATTTTTCATATAAAAAAAAATACAGGAAAAAATATAGTTTACTCGTGATTTCCGATTGTGTTTTACTTTACTTACATACCGTACTATTTTATTCATGCTCTATTCACAATTGTTACAAGGGCGGGCTCCAATAATAACACATAGTTCGATTAATAAGTCGGCTCCAGTTTCAGTAAACAAGTCGTCCGGGCAGCTCCTGTATTGTACTATGAAATGACTTCCTTGTGTATGTCGGTCCCTCGGCGATGTCTTACGAAGCCCTACAACAGTCGACGGCCAGTTTTTGATTAGGCGTATACTCGTAGAAAGGAAAGATTGAAGGGCCATTGTTGTGACGTCACTTGAGAGAAGACTTTTGCTTCAGTTTTAACAACATTATAAATGTAACTGGTAACTCGTGAGCGTACTGTGCTTCTCTGCTTACTTTTACGGGGTTTAGAGGCGCGATGTTACGTTTCGCTCGATCCTTATATCGTACATAGCACCATCGCAGCCAAACCACTGGCTTGGGAAAGCGGAATAATAATAAAACAATTACCAACTTGGTACCATATCGTATACCTCAAACCGTTTCATTTTTGGTAGCCACGATACGATTTTCCCGATTCATACTAATTGTTTCAACATCAAAATGTCACAGTGTTATATAGAAATGTCAAGCAAAATCCAAGCTCGTTTTCCCGAAGAGGCTGGAAAAGGGTGTATTTAGGTGAATTAATCGACGATGCGAAAATCCGCGCTCGAGACCTAGTGCCGCTTGTGTAGTCGTCGCGTGACGCGGAGTAAGCTGCAGCGTTGCGGACAGAGTTTGGATTTATAGACTGAATCACAACTGCCTCGTTGGTCGTGTTGGTTGCGAGCGCCACCGCCCATCCTCGGTTCGAATCCCGGATTGGCACTATAACATTTTCTAGCATTAACCCTGAGTCCAGCTATTCCGTAGCAGAACGCAAACGTAACTGTTGAAACGTCGGTAGGTACTAC
>DWEI01004058.1:0-12081 GCA_018245875.1 Mysoria ambigua | reverse complement strand
ACTTCATAGGATCATTTCTATAGTAAGCTCTTCACGAGACTTTCACAACAAGTGAGATGTCGCCAGCCGCGATGAGGAGACGTGGCGCGGTACCCTGAGCGTGAGGCGGGCGGTGGTGGCTCACCATCAGCCCTCGATGATCGTTCGCCCTTCTGCTTCGGTGGGAGGGAGTGGGGTACTGTCGCTGTCTGAGTGGCTTTATACAAACGGGTATTATGATAATATTATCAACACGATATTATGATATTATTACGGTATTATGATAGTATTATTGACACGACTTTTTCCGTGATCAATTGTGTTACAATATAAAATATTCTAAAATCTACTGTTTATCGAACAAAGTGCTTTCTTTATTCACGATAAAATAGTTATGTCTAGATCAAATTACGTATTCTAAAACTTTGCCTGCAAATTAAGTTGGGTTTAAAATTTTTGTTACGTTTAAAAATTAAAGAAAATAATAATGTACTTCAATATATTGCAAATACGTTTGGATAATTAAATAATTCTTGCATCATTGAATTAATTTGTAAATTTAGCCACCGACATGGTCCTACTTCATACAATAAAGTGTGTAAATGTTTTGTTGTATCATACATAATAAAGGATTTTACTTTATTTAGTAATTTTCTCTCCTCTTGAACTAATTTTAAATCTCCGAATAAAATTCACTGGTAGAAAGTCCTGTAATTTAAAACAAATTAATGTAAATGTGCCGTCATATGAATAATATAAGTGTTTATAATGGTATTAAATTTATATTTAAAGCATTAAGCGAAATAAAATTAAATCCAAACACATTTGCGATCATAAATTTTTAAAATTCGTGATCTATTTACTCTATAATAATAACTTTTAGCTATTTTTTGGTGAATGGCATATTTTCGTTGAAGTCCTTTATGAGTTTTCGATTCTGTCTTAAACTATATAGCGCTCTTTCAAAAAGGCGATGAAATCGTAATTGTAACTTTCATTGCCTTGCTCATGCAACATTGTAATTAATTATCCTTGTTCGAAAAGCTATTGTAAAATTTGATTACATTATGCGCAGGATTTTGATATTACACGAGTCCGGGTCTATTATTATGCATTGATTTTGAAAGAAAAAGCACCAGTAAAAACGGTGTGTCAATATTTATTATACTTTGAAATATAAATTACGTTCTATTCATAAAATTTATTTCAATTGAGTTTCATTAAAATAGCCACTCAGACAGCGACAGTACCCCACTCCCCTCCACCGAAGCAGAAGGGCGAACGATCATCGAGGGCTGATGGTGAGCCACCACCGCCCGCCTCACGCTCAGGGCACCGCGCCACGTCTCCTCATCGCGGCTGGCGACATCTCACATGTTGTGAAAGTCTCGTGAAGAGCTTACTATAGAAATGATCCTATGAAGTAAGGTCTTGTCGAATCCGGCCGAGTGCCGGGGGGTCATTATTGGGTAAAAAATCTTAACAGCGTGATTCAGAGAAAAGTCAAGGTCGGTATAGTGACATCTAGTTGTATAAGCCGTTAACATAGGATGCGCACGCGCAAGACGTATTACCCTTATAAAGCATTCCATATGATAATAAATTATGTATAAAGTTATACCGTCCGTAATACATTAAACGAGTTATGTACCCTGTAATATTAACATTTTTGGGCTGATTACAACTAATATCGAACTAATAAAAGTACGTTTTGTACTTTTTCCTAGTTTCTATAAATTGGTAGGTAACGCCATCTGTTTACGTATTGCGAAGGCAGGTATATTTCATAACAATAAATGCATAGTTTATTAAATTGTCCATATCGTGTAGTAAAAACATAGCAAAATTATTTAAGTAATCTATAGAATAAAAACAAATAAAAGTTTGATAGGATAACGTAGAATTGGCACCATGCGACAATATAAAAAACTAGCGTGCGCGCACTATCATTTTGTTGATCTGTGGCAATTTGTGTCAGTTGTTCCGATGTTCATCGTTCAGACTTCAGATCTTATGTTATGTCAGAGGTTATGTTTTATTTATTTGTGTTCAATGAAATATAATGCAGCATGTTGAAAATAAAAATATATTTCGTCATTAAAAATATTTTACCGACGGTTGATTGTGAGCGTGACGTTTTATAGATATTCTATTCTCAAGTTTTTGTCTTATGTAGAGTTCTTTGTCATTATTAAAGTTACAAGATAAACAATATGTTTCATTACTTTGGTAGTAAATAACTGGTTATTCGGCTTATTACCTTGGATTACATTACGGAAAAATTGTCAGATTTTGTTCTAGTGCAATCCAAAAGTATTGAATTTTGCTTACCAGTTCTGTTACCACTATATTACAAGTTGTACTTACTATAGACCTGCTTTTAATTGGTTAGGTAATTATTTGGCTAATGGTGAATTATATGAATATGAAATATAACGTTATGATATCACATGTTCAATACCAAATTTTTTGAATTAATCTGTACTTTAGAGATCGATTATATTACGAATTTCATATTTGGGGCGCTTTAATTATGTTTACGAAATTATCACATATTATCACATTGCACAAGTAGAATTAAGTGTCTAAACATAGCTATTAAATAAATAGTCAAAGCTGAACGCTTTGTAATGGGTATTTAGCAAAGCTAATAGGATTTAGCGGCGCCATATTGTATATCCAGCTGATAAGTGGTTGCTGTATTGACCTATGTGTTACACCTATTTTAGCGCTTTAAAATAAATTGAAATATTACCCAGAGAATGACAAGGTGATTAATGTCATGTAAAACAATTTCAGATCGGCTTAATCCTTAAAGCAAGTGTAATATTCAAAATATTTTGACTGTATAGGTATTAAAGAAAGTAATATTCTTTATTAAATCATATTACTGTCTACGCGTGAAATTGAGACGTTTCTAAGAAATATAAGACTAAACTTTACTAAAGGTATTTTGTTTATTTGACATTACATTTCATTTTAACGACATTGGATTACGTCCCTTCGGTCGTAAGTTAATTTTAACTTTTAAGTCGGTTAACATTTTCGAACTCGCGTTTGCCACCATGCTGCTCCTGTGTCCAGCTACGGGATTATCAAGGGATTGATGATAATGCCCTTCAATTTAGTTTGCGATTGTTGTCTGATGTTTATAAACAAAATGAAGTGTTCATGTGTCGTGCGTAGCTTGTCATTTTCCTGTAATCTTTTTCCTTGTCAAATGTATACGATATCAGTGATCCATATCACAACCCATTTAAATAAACATCCAGGAGAATTTTCAGTATTTTTTTATGTAGTTTTCCTTGTTCATAAGATTATAATTTACTTTTCTTATAAGAACTTTAAGAATCCGTATATTCTTAAAACGTTTTTAACATTTCTTAATAAGATTCCTTGCAACATATATGTAATTGTATAATACTTTTTATTTATATTTTATAGAACTTACGGATACCTTTACGTAAGCATGCGTATCCCTAAACGTGATTACAATTTACACTGTTAAAAATTCCGGCAAAGTCTAATCTCAATAACAAATATTTTTCTATATAATAACTAATTAAGCATGTCGATTTACAAGATTTTTAATTATACTGTTCTAAGTTGAAAAGGTTTACATATACATGTATTTTGTTTATTTATATAAACGCAAATCTAATATGTAAAACATGGCTCTAAGTCATAGACATTATAAAAGATGAATCTTCGAATCTTTAAATTTATTTTCTATAACATCTCCGTCAGGCAGACGAATTACGCCGCAGACTTATTTTCTACGTTTCGACACAAACTTCCAAAGTCTTTCTATAGCTCAGGCCGTTAATCACACTCTTCGTCACATTTGACACTAATAAAATAGGTCTCAGTGAGCCCTATTTCATGCTGTTAATTATTATTATAAATAAATAGGACTTGTAATTTAAATTACATCTGATAAATACAAGAATCTCAATTTGATATAGTATAGTTGGTCTCTTTAAAATAAGTCTACTCTACAATCATAACTTATATTTTATATGTAAATAAATACGACATAATATGTATAAAAAAAACCACTCAGACAGCGACAGTACCCCACTCTCATCCACCGAAGCAGAAGGGCGAACGATCATCGAGGGCTGATGGTGAACCACCACCGCCCGCCTCACGCTCAGGGCACCGCACCACGTCTCCTCATCGCGGCTGGCGACATCTCACATGTTGTGAAAGTCTCGTGAAGATCTTACTATAGAAATGATCCTATGAAGTAAGGTCTTGTCGAATCCGGCTGAGTGCCGGGAGGTCATTATTGGGTAAAAAATCTTAACAGCGTGATTCAGAGAAAACGTCAAGGTCGGTATAGTGACATCTAGTTGTACACTATGTAACAAAAAATACATAATATGTATACATACCAATATAATTCTAAACAGATACATCAAATTGAGATATATTGTTCACTAAATGTTAAAATAAGTTTTTAAAATTTTAACATTTAATATCATGCAAATCGTAAATTATAAATCGCACATACAAACAGACTAAAAATGAATTTCTTTTCAATATCTTTATCGAAGTAAATCTGTTGAAAGCGGCATCTAGTTTCTGTAGGTATAGTGCATTTTGTACGAAATTTTAATATAAATAATCTTATGTTAAGTTATAAAGAAAATGAATTTGATTTTATCAGATGTTAAAAGTAGATACAAGTATAAAATGATAATATGATTTTACTTAACGCCATCTATTGGTAGCATCTAATACATAATCTGCGCGTGCGCAGTATTATTTAAGATATTTTTAGTTTAGGTTACATTTACTTAGGTTATGATATAATCTGAGTTATATATTTTTTATTTTTCAGTTCTTTTTACAATAAAATCAATAGTATTATTTCATTCTTTACAATCAAAAGTTTTTAAAGATAGTAAATTTTGGTTGTGTGAAATGATGAACTCTAAAAGTTCATCATTTGCAATACATTTTCATAAATTAACACTTTAACTTTCCTTTATACAGGTTAAGTGGGTGGTTGGCAGATTTTTTGAAAAAGCGTAATTAGTTTAAAATTTACTATTAAATTAAAATAGGCGCGTGTAAACTGAAGGATTGATCTTTCATAACTCATTACATCCTATTTCTTAACATGATTAATATTGTTATTGCTAAACTTGCATTGTATCAGAAATCCTTTACTTATTTGCGTCTACTTACTTGCGTCATCCAGTTTTAGTACTCTCAGTATGAACATGTTTCCATTTATTTGCAAATATGCAACTCTATGTAAAGTTGCCTCGTTTGTCAAGTAGCTCCAAGCGCAACTGCATAGCGAAATATACAAGGTGCGGTTAGGGTCCTGTGTTATTGGGTTTTCTACTCAAATTCTTAAAAGTAGCTCGAACTCTAGATTTGTGCCCGATATATGGTAATACTCTTATCGCCTATTCTGCGGTAGGATGTTAGCCTATCTGGAGCAACGTAAAAGTGTATGACATCTCTCTGCCTAACTTTGCCAAGATTACATGTGTGATGTTACGTAATATACTCGTGCGTTATTATCTAAACCAAATACTGACTGATGGAAAGTCCAAAACCATCAAAAACAATATACACAAAGCTACACATGTACGCATATATCATTATCGTACCATCTAGCTGAATATAGAAAAATCTCATCTAATTTCTAAAGATCGGCGAACTCGAATTACTCTGCCTACTCCAAGCTAGAACTACCGTGATGATACAGAATTATTAGTGGTATCTCTTTATTGTATTGCACTTAAACGATCTCGAATGTCGCTCGTATTACTTGCCTTCCCCGCATAATAACTGCATCCGAAGACAGCGCCCCAGAGCGGCGCCGAGGCAAAAACTTTGATTTGTTTATCGACGTCCGCCGTACTACATAGTTCGGACTTAATCAAACTTCCCCGTACCTTTCATATTTCTCGGCTGCGCCCAGTGTTTTGCTTCGAAATTAGTTTCGGCTCCCCTTTCTACGTATTTTAAAATTGCATAGCTCATTGAGTGCTGGTTGGAAATGCGTTCGCTTATATTTCTTATGCGAAAAGTAAAATATAGAGTTATGGAAACTCTCTGTCTATCACTTTCCAGTAGAACATTTGAGACAAAAATACGTAATATTACGCCTGTAGTCTCCGAAGAGGTAGACAGATGAGAGTACATTCTCACGTTTCACCGGTTACATTTGCGCCTAAATATAAAATATTACCATATACCTACACTGGGCACAGATCTTAATACCGAGGTACTATTAGTAATTGGTTTCCGTTAGTGGTTTCCACAATTCCCAACGGAGAACTCATGTTTCCTCGTGTGCGATCTCAATTTGAAATACATTACAAATATTGTTGTTCGCCAACAAAATATACCGAATCATCAAAACCCCCGCGCCAACGTCACATGATAATAGACAACTGAATCAATCTAGGACTCCACTCTGCAACTTCGCTGCAATCAAACGGTAATGTAGAGTTTCAAAGGGCAGAGTGCTCTATACGTAATTCGAGGTGTGAGAGAGGCTTCACGGGACGGCTTTCAGCCGTATTACGGCCGCACTGCGAAACTGCGGGAACACTTTGTTGGCGAATCCGGGGCTGGGTTTTTATTAAGTTACAGCGCGTTTAGGTATAATTTGCTGAACTATTTTCGAGACACCACCATAGTCGGGTTAGAATAATTTCGGTAAGAGGTCAGTTCATAATTATTATTTTTAATTATCATAATTTTTAGTTCGGTACAAGAGCCTATGTCTGTCAACACGCATTTGGCCAGCGTGGTAGAATATGGCATTAACCGTCACGTTCTGGAGGAGAGCCGTGTTCCAATAGTGGAATGATAAAATGGTCAGAAGAAAACAAAAAGTCAATCCAGCATTTTGTATACTATCGTATATTTTATAACTTTACTATAATCCATTTTAAACTAATGTCACTTGGAGCTTCACTTCGATTTGTAATTGCTTATAGTGATTAATGTGTTTTATTGACTTTTTGTATTAAGAATGCAATTTAACTTTATCTCTGCCACTCTCGTTTTCGTATATATATATAACTTTTGTGTCCCACGTTAGCGGCCAAGCTGTCCGTTCGAGATTATAAGTTTACATAAAAATCTTGACTTAATGATCATAATAAACCTACCAGCTCCACCTTGGCCTAATAGCATGTGCATCGAGGATTCACGCGAAATTGATCCTTCCTCTATTATACACACGGCTCAATTTGTCAACGTGCACCTATGCCTGACGTTTTCCAGAAACTAAATCAGAAAACAGGGCGGATAGTTCGTACGTAGGTAATTTAAATAATGCATCAAAACTAGGCAATTAAAAGTTCCCCTAACCGCAACATTTAGCGATGCGAGCGCTAACTCGGGCCTTTGAAGTGCTAATTTAGCAGAAAGCGCCTCTCAGCGGCAATCGAGCCAAATGGAGCTCAGTCCACGCGGAAACGCATAAGCCCATGCCTTTAAAGAAGATATCACATTTTTATAATTATCAGAAATTGTTATTTTAACATTTAATTTAAATTTATTTACCGCTAGTAGTTATGTGTATTGAATGAAATCGGAAAACTTCTTTGAAAGATCACAAAATGGCATAGTGGATTCAACAAGCAAAACAAATTCATTCAACTTGAGCTAGAAGCTTATTCTAATAAAAGCCTTTAAACGGGAGACAGATGGTTTGAGTACAGAACAATATAAGGAAAACAAATATAAATACATATATACAGCATAGATTTACTTTGTTATCATGCGTCTGATTTTAAGTAGAGAAATATGAGCATTACTTGAAAGTAGAATCGGGCTGCATCGCTGCGAGCGCTAACTAGGGGCCTTTGAAGTGCTAATTTAGTCGCTTGAAGCGCATTTGCGGTAATCGGGACGGGCACCGGGCCTCGCATCTTGTATAAATTTAAAAAGAAATAAGTGTGTACAATATTTAAGTATACTTAACCACTTCCATTTAACGTGAACACTGAAAAATTTTCATAATGCAACCTTTAATAAACTTAGCGTTCCGTAATCGGATTAAATATTTAAACATGGAAAACACGGGCATTATATTATAGTGTAAACGTAAAATATTGTAAAAAAATTGTAAGCTGTTCTAAATAGCGGTTATTGTTAACTGGATTAAAATCTATTATTCCAGTTATGCACGTTTTTAAGATTATAATATCACTTGATACAAGAGAGATAAAATCATATTTGGGAAAATGAATGCATCACCGATTTAGTGTTCCGTGTTGAACTTGAATATACCTATTTTCGTGGTCAGAAACCCTGAAGATAATTGCTTATCACTCTCATTAAATACATTACGAAACATTACCGAGAACTTTAATATGTATGTATGTATGTGTGACGTAACAACGCTTGTTATCTCCGAAGAAGTATACTACAAAGATTTATCAGTTACGTTTACGGCCCATAATGGTATATGTGGCCAATCTATTACGGTCTGTGTGTGTGTCTGTGTGCGGTCAGTCTGTGGTAGCACATTGTCCGACTCCGAGCTACTACTGGAAACTCTAAATTAGAGTCATCCAGTAGTGATTAACGCGTGATTTGAACCCAGGACCTCCCGAACGGCAGTCGCACTTGCTACCAGCACGAGGTAGTCAGGCTTCAATCAAGTATTAATTTGTCATAATACGTGTGAGAACAAAGAAAATCTGGACCTACACGTATAACGTATGCAATTAGCAGAGCATTTTAAGACATGTATATTGCAAAGTTTAAAATATACTACATTGACAAGCCTGCAGGAAGAACTTCAATTCTCTATGAAGTTACTCTTCGACTTTCACATAAGGTTCGACGCTCGCTTCGCGTGCACTATTACGCTTAAAAGCCTTTCAGGTGAGCTTGCCTCACTCGTAGTTATTTTTGACTAAAGCCTACGTAAACAGTTCGTGAAATAGTAGCTGGAAAATAGAAAATAGATATTACGTACAAATACATATACATTGATTAAATCAACTTTTAAATGAAGTATAAAAAGTCAGGAACAAAATGAATAGCCGACTAATAATGAACGCAAAAATATTTTCACAGAGAATATTCCACTAAATATCGATATTTCACTGGCTAACGTAGAACAAATACACTGAGAGTCCGATTGTCCATCTGGAGCCTGTTCTGTATAATCCAGATGCGTGTCGCATTGAAATGTATCCGCGTTCACCCGCGTTCATTCAGTGCGGTGCAATCCCACGGTCGACAAGGGACTCACTCTATTTATTTAATATTTGTAGAGATATGTAGAGAAGTGACTCTACATACATATACAAATATCTCTACATAAGGACCCTAATATTTGAAATAATGTTCGGTCGTAGGTAACGGTTTGACGACATACTCAGTCTTAAAGAGCAAAACTACTTCAGTCGCCTACTTTGATTGCTAATTGCACTTTTGTAAAATTTACGCAAACTTAGGGTGACTAATGCTTTCGTTAACAAGTAACTACATATTAGTCATCGTAAGATACAAATAGTTCTGTGCGAGGTCTATTGGAGGTGGTCGTAGGTAGGGGTCACTTTGTGACTGCTGTTTTCTGGTTCGCTACTCTCTTAACTTACAATTATTGGTACAAAGCGTATGTATGTAGGTGTAAATATTTGGTACACTGCGACCGATACGATTCGTGCACACACATTTGGAATCGCCACCTTCTAAATGCTTTAGATACTAGATAATTTCAAAATGGCATGTTGAAATGTCGTAATCGGCATTATTTGTAAAATCTTTCGTTTGTTTCTTGTTCAGGATCTCTGGAATAATAAAATTATGTCATTTTTCCATTGCTCTACATTGACTATATGTTGAATTCAGGAAAATTCTTCTTTTACTGCTCCCGCAGTCTCTTTTATGCGTATGTTAATATTCTTAAGCCTAGCACGTCACTTGTAGGTTGCTTTTAAGGCTTCAATACGCTGGTCATATATTCGGCCAGAAATTAAATAGTTCAGGAGGCGTAGCAGGTCTGTACGAGTAAGGATAGAGATATTTGGCACCCCGTGTTCTCTGCCTACCCCGTAAGAGTTCTGGCGTGAAGATATGTAGTTGTTGTTAGTAGTAAATATTTAAATTATAAACAGGAAAGTCTACCAGCTTGTGTCTTGTTGTATGAAGTGTTCTGGAGCCTGATTGACCTACTTGATTTGTGTGTTCAGAAACGGAATATTAAATATTTTCAGTAATTATAAAGCAGAGAACCATTTCAATGAGGTGTAATTAAATGTGTTTATATTTTGTTGTGATGTAAAAGTTCATTGAGATTATACGAATGCCCGTAATTCACATGAATTTTGAAATTCATGATTCAAGTATACATTATAGTCCAGAAAATAATTTACATTATGTCATTTATGTTCCAGTCGCCTTGCCACTGAATATGACATGATATGGGTTGTAATCATCTGACATTTTGGGGAAGTCATTTTACTATAAATGCTGGTTGTAAAATTAAACTGTTTACCTGTGTCGTTAGTTGCGTGGTTGCGAGTGCAACTGCCAATCGACAGGTTCTGGGTTCAAATTCAAGGTGGAGTATTTATGGATTTTTATAAGTTAGATTTTCAAGTAAAAAAATTCTAGTCGTGGCTGAGAATCTGCGTTTGTACCCGACGCATGGTAATAGGCTCACCCTCTATTTTATAATGAGACGTAGACATAACTTTTGAAACGTCGCCGGAACCTACACTATTTTGTCTGCCTCTTTGAGGATTATAAGTGAGCTGTTACTTCTGTTCTTTTTTTAAAGCAATAGGGTTCTATTTAACTTCTATTCCAGTTGGTGGAAAACAAGATGCAGCCTAGAACTTAGCATCTTTACCTAAAATGCCTGTTCACTATCGTCTTGAATAATTCCAGGTTGTCTGAATCGAGATAAATAGAAACCGGCAAATAATGTTTACGGTAAAAAAAAACATAAAATTGCGTGTACTTTGAAGAAAATCAACCGAATAATGTTTTTACATTTGATATACTATTTCCATTCAATATGATATTGTAGTATACATTTATCTTACCGATCTGAACCGATGGCGGGTTGATAAATGAGGCGAGTCCCGAATTTGAATTTACCTACAGATTTCGAATCAAATTGTCACTGCGACGTTGTCGACACCAATCTATTTGTTCGTGTGCTCGAAACCAAACATGGGATCCTATCAGTTTCACAGTCGCTGCCATATCCATGACCACGCTGTACATTGCACGCTGCATGTACCATTTCCTGCCTGTACTTTGAAGAAACGACGTAATGTATAACATATAATAAGATTTTGTCTTGCGGCGTACAGATTGTGTCAGGAGTGGAATCGAATCATACACAACACAGTGGTCACGTGGTGCGTCACGTACGAGGCAATGCAAATAAAGGGAACGACCAAATAGTTTGGTTTGCTTAAAGCAAAATGGGAAATGGAACCAACCGTTCTACCTTTGCAC
This sequence comes from Mysoria ambigua, assembly GCA_018245875.1. Lineage (NCBI taxonomy): Eukaryota > Metazoa > Arthropoda > Insecta > Lepidoptera > Hesperiidae > Mysoria > Mysoria ambigua. The sequence goes on along the minus strand of DWEI01004058.1, from coordinate 636 downwards.
CGGCGTGGAATACGAATCGCAATAATACAAAACAAGAAAAATCTCAGTCAACCAGGTTAAACGAAGTAGTGATGACTATTAGTTAGAAGTGGAAAACGTAATTATCACGCGTTCACACAGTATACCGACATAAAGGTAAACTCAGTATTAGGGAAACCTCCTATAGCCCATTTCAAATAAGATTACATGTCAATGCTCTGTTGCGCTCTAATTCTTTGGACATGTCGAGAGAATGGCTGATGAAAGAATGAAGACAATTTTATACGATTCGAATTTTGATGAGCGCAGGTATCGAGGGTCGTCAAGACTTAACTATTTTGATCAAGAGGGCCTGATACCGGCTGATGGAGGAGTCAGAAACTGGTGTCATTTCATGTCTGAAGAGAGCGAAGAATTTTAATGAAACGCGACAGGTCTGTAAGGATAAAGACATTTAGCACTTCAAGCTTTCTGCTTACCCCATGAATGACTGGGCGTAAAGATGTATGTCACGTCAAAGAAGTTACAGATTTATAGCTACCAGTGAGCCGTAATTTGTAACGTGATATTGTGGTCGTTATTAATGGTGTGATGATCGGTAAATCAAAAGCGCACCTGATCTGCAGTCAGGTGACATCAGATATCGCGGTCCGGTGT
>DWEI01004057.1:0-12082 GCA_018245875.1 Mysoria ambigua | reverse complement strand
TCTCTAAGATGTGTGAAGTCTGCCAACCCGCACTTGGCCAGCGTGGCAGACTACGGCCTTAACACTCTCATTCTGAGGGGAAACCCATGTTCCAACAGTGGAACGATAAAGGGTTGATATCGATAAGTGTCGTCGACCTAAGAATGCCGTGTAGACCTTTTATAATATATTCATTCATATTTTATTAAAATAATATTTGACATGACTCAATGTTGTCTAATCAGCTTTTACACAAGTACTAATTAAGGATAAATGGAATTAATTGTAATATTAAAAATATTTAGTAGCACGTCAAAAATATAAAAAATATATGAATGTTATCAATTTACATGCTGTTATATTCCGTGTTTGTGTAAAATGCACCAGGAACCGCTGCAACCAGCGTGGTGCGTCGATTGCGTTTCAGATTCGCCCAAAGCTTGGAGCCGTATTCCTCGAGCCGCGTTTCCGAGACCACAGTCTAATTAACGCCGTACAAAGACAGTTGTTACAGTGGGCTCGTAATTAGAATAACTCTGCATCCCTCAAGGACATTACGTCGGTGTGCTTTTCTTATTAATTTCGAAGCGTTCCGTGTAAATGGGGAACGCGACGAGCGTTGTGTAGGTTTAATTATAGCTGTATCAAGTGTGTCAATGCACCTCGGAATAATAGAATGTTGTAGTAAAATTTTGGTTAGTGTTCAGTTGTGTCGATTTAAATTTTTTTACTGAATAGTTTTGTGTAGAAAAAACAAGAAAAACATTTTTTTAAGTATAACACACTTTAGTATAAAAATATATGTAATAGAAACTTAGGATCTTGTGTAATTTAATATAGGAATATTCACATAGTCGAATTTGACTATCTCCTCTTTTAGTTTGCGTATTTCAATATCATGCAAGCACAACGCCAATCGTGAGGTTCTGGGTTTAAACTCAGATTTTCTAGTAGAAATGTGTAGCGGTGACTTGGAGGCCGGATTTTAGCTCAGTGTATGGTAATAGATTCCTCAACGGGATATAAACGTGACTGGTGAAACGTCGAACGGTGCTACACTTCTCTGCCTACCTTTATCTTTATTATTGCTCAATATTGTTTCAGTCGCTTTCACTCAGCACAAAAATGTCTACATTTCACTCTAGGTAAATTTAGACACGGAGTGATTTAGAACAAAGAAAAACGCGCCAACTCGTTACGCGCGGCGGTGGTTAGGTAATTAGACAATTATTTAAGCGTCTGCGGCTTCGGAGCCTCTCTGTTGAGCCGGCAGAATATTTGCCGCCGATGTGGAGGGCTTTCGTAGAGCTATCGATTTTGTAAATACAATAGAGTATCGTATGGTAGCGTTCTCGGTTTGAATCATTTTGAGGTCCTATCGAATAACAAGCGTGGAGAGCATATAAGTATTCTGTCATATTTAAAACAGAACTTTATTAGGATACAATAGACAATTTTTACATATCAATCGATTGGTAATGGTAGACTTCATTGAAATATCTTAATATTTAATTTAAAATGCGATCAAAAGTTGTTCATCTCTGCGAAACTGTTTATTTGACCCTTTATCAGTGTTAAAATACTGCTATAATGTATTATGTGGCTAAGATTATAATGTGCACTATAAATCTGACCTGAAAAACCTAATACATCTAAAATTTAAGAAAAACGTATCGGATGCTAGGATTTATTAATATCTCCTGATGAATATTAAACTTATAATTATCTTTTCTACTACACTTGAACTACAGTTGTGTTTTCACAAAGTAATTGGTGTTAAACATTTCTAACCTCATAAACCTGGTCTTCCATATTCGTGACTCTCTTATACAGGCACGCCAATTTCCGAGACCACTAACACTCCTAACAATTTTTATCCTAATAGTAGATAATTTGCAAACCTATCTTGTCTTGTAACCCAGAAAATTAGGATTGGATATAAACCGATAATCATCATAAGCGCATGCTGAGATTGTATTGAAAATAAATATTATGATGCGACGTCATTTTCTTGGCTATAAATATGTTCGCATCCTTTGACGGTTCGTTGCAGTCTAACGATTTTATGAAAACATACGGTTGAGTAAAGTGGACTGTCCCTGGGCGTTTTAGGAAAACCATTAGTTACACAATGGGGTACTCAGAGAATGTAGGTGTTGGGTTTGTTGATAAATAATCCGTACAGAACCTGTGACTGCCTCGTTGGTTGTGTTAGTTGCAAGTGTGACAAAAATTTTCTAATTAGAAAATTTTCTACTAGAAAAGCTAATTAGAATTCTGGTAGTACATCGAAGTCTGGATATGTGCCCGATGCATGGCAATAGGCTCGCCACCTATTCCATAGTGGGACGTAAACGTAACCGGTGAATCGTGGGAGCATTCTGCATTCCTCTGCCTACCTCTTCTGGGATTACAGAACCTGTTTACAAATGTTTTGCACAATAATTTGATTTTAGTTTGGATGAACATACGGCTATTTGTCATATGATTTATCGTAAAGTAATAAGTCAAATCGTGGTCGTTGACACTGAAATTACAGACTGTTTCAAAAGTAAGTAATACATTGTTATATTACGAAAAAAAATGTAATACATGTACCTATGAATCCGTATTTGGTCAACGTGGCTATCTCATATTGAAAAAACTTTTTTTCTGCTTTTTACCACATAAGTGTAAGATACGAAATGAGTTTCCACCTTTCCCGGAACGCTTTAACACGGGGTTCTCCAAGAAAAGTGCAAAGGGATCTTTCCTTCAATGCCGGCAAGGCATTGCTTACCCCTCGAGTGTTGCGTGTTCACAGGCGACGGTAACCACTTACGACCACATGATCCCTATGCCTATTTGTCAAGTTTTCCCACTCTTTATTTGATATATACTTATTTTGTCTCATGGTAGAGTCTGAGTTATAAGCGTTTTTTTTACTAAACCTCTCGATTCCGTACAAGATACCGTGCTGTATGGTTTCTTCAGCACGTCTGTTGTTCCAAGCCGCTGAACAGCACCGACGTGAATGGCGCTGTGCTCGTGGGTGCCTGTTACGCAATAACTCATTAAAGATATATCGTTTCATTCGATTTTCATCATATGTAAAATCGGTCGAGAATATACCAGATCAGTGAGCAGTAGTTGAGTGCACGTCCGGTGACTGTAATAGCCGAAAAAATATATATTAAATATAAAATAAATAATAATAATTAAAAAGTAACGTTTCCATTATTCTTTAGAAGAGTTGTACGTGTGTGCGTATATTTAGTAAACTCTACACAAACCATTGAACATTATTTAGGGGCAAATGTTTCAGAAAATTAGAAGCCATTGTTCAGACACGGTAATCTTTTGTTAAATTTAGTCTCGTTTTCATTAATTCAAATTACTGGGCTCCATTTTGATCATCCGCGACCTTTTCGACAGAGCTCGCGCGAACTGTAAATTTGGATCACAGAAAATTGAATTCGAACGAATATTGAAAACAAGAAGGGCGAAATGTTATTCGGCAGAGAATAGGTTTAATCAGTACACGAATTTATTTTTAATTCAGTTTCCTATTTTGAACGCCTCGTTGGTCGAACGGTTGCAAGTGCGGGTGTTGTGCCAGAGGTGTTGGGTTCGATCCCCGGGTCGGGTATTATTTGGTTTTCCTAACTTGAAATTACAGTTGGTTCGAAATGTAGATCGTTTCCCTGGTACGGTAATAGAACCCACCAGTGATTCTGTGTCAAGACATGTAACATAACTGATGGACCGTGGTGTCTGCTACACAGCGTGATGTTATTTTTATCATATTTGTGTATTCGTGTCTTGGTGTATGCGTATTCGTATTGGTGTATTAGTATTCTTGACACTTCGCATTTCAATTATCCTATTGGAGTAGCGACCAGTTTGTCTTTTATATGTTTTAATATCTTATTATCCGATACATAAAACAGTAAGGAACCATTTTTGTAATACAATCTTTTATTTATGTACACCCTCTTCGGAGCTGCAGACACGCGTTGAACTTTGTATTGGTTACATTGGAGAAAATTCGCGGGCCGCGTGTTACAATGTAACTTTGAATCTTAAAAAATAAAAAAAAATAAATAAAAAAATACTCTAGATAATTACTTGTTTTAATTTAAATGTCTTATTATTGTTATTATATAATCACGCCAAGTCCCTTAGGGAGTCAGCATAGAGCACAAAATGTCAAACACCTAAATTATACTTCTATTCGTAGATTCATTAGTTTCTTCATACACTTTAACTTTGTTAGCAATAATTACAATTAATTTGAAACAATTAATTTGAAACCTGTACCGAATTTACTATAGCGGCGTGCAACTTATTAACTCCGAGTCGGTCTGCCAAAATTCATGTTCAGTCCATATTACTTTCGTTACAGAACGGTGTAACGACGGCCAGCAGAGAGTGTACGATAAGCACATACGCTACAATTGGCACTCGATGTAAAATGCAACATCAAAACACATGTGTGTTTTGCGCAAACACTCCGCTACTATTTCATCTCGTACTCGTCTTAGTAGTAAACAAAATTGAGTGATGAAATGTAGAGTTGAGACAGTTTTCTCTTAAATGCTTTTCTCTTAAATATATTCATGACGTTTTTGTAACTGCTTGTGCCAAATCTTATATAAAACAAAGTTTTAAAAAATATTCCTTACGATGGCGTCCATTTGTCGCTAGACGTCCAGCAGTGGACAAATCTTCCGTGGTCATCACATTTTTACGCGCGCGAGTTTCCAATAGATCTGACTTCAATACACTGGACATTTTTATTCGCTCACTTGCTTCTCTACATTGGATACATAGGGCTATATCTATTAAACTATTCTCAGCTGGGTTGTTTAAGAACATCTAAATCCATTATTCACGATACCTTTTACCGTCCGACCGCTATGGTAACTACCACGTAATGTAGTGAGTCGTTACATGGCGCTCTGTCGTAACTCCACGCGATACAGCGGCGCTATAACACCATAACATTAACATCGGATTACATAGTGTTTTGACACGTACAGTTACATTGTTTGAATCATATTTACCAACGAATACACACACGCACACACATATAATTTAAAATATGTTGTTATGATTCACATTTTTAAATTTCCTATTATGTCATAAGACATGCAAAATTTTTGTTTATATGGTATGTGTATAAACTTTGAATTATGGTTCTTTGAACTTTGAATTAGACTGTCTCGTGGGTCGTGTTACACTTTATATTTTCATACCTATCTTAAATTTAATAATAAACCATGTTTAATAATTGGATTATATTATACTTAAACCCACACACAAATACACACGCACACACACACTCTCTCTCACACACACACACACACACACTGTACGCTTTGCGTCACAACATACGTATCCACATATTTCTTCTCGAATATTTGTTGAACTTTGGAAGGGGTGAGTGTTTTTCTTTGTGCTCGTACTCATCGTCGCCTCTATTATAGAGCCAATGACCTCTTTATATAGCAATATTCATTCTCCACTACCCCCTAATACGTTTTCGCTACCCTCATAATCTTCTTTAGCAAATAAGTTACGATATTTCTGTTGTTCACTTGTTTATGTCACTAAATGAGTTTATTGTTTTTATAAGTTGTAGAAGGCATGACAAGAATTCGTGAGAATTCCAACTTCTTTACTTCGACTATACGTATATGTCGCTAAGTAGCAGGGCGCATAGTTATGCTGAATACAAAATATATTTCAATAAAATGAAATTTATATACGTAGTTTTTGATTACAGAATAAAAGTTTAAAAAAACATTTTTTTACTATTAGTTTTAAGACAATAAAATTGAGTGTTTTTTGTTCAGTATGAACTACAGCATCACACCCGTTCCGTTGATTCACTACTTACGGGCCACCCTGTATATATTGTATATGTATAAAGCTAGCACTGCTTCTCAGAGTTTATGGATACGAAAAAATAAAATAATTTTTTCACTTTATTTCACGTGAGCTTGCTTTAAAATTGGTATTACACAGAAACAAACATTGCTGATTATAAAAAAAAAACTTTATCCTGATGACTTTTTATTACGAGCTTCGATTATGTTTTTTGATCAGTTATTGTAGTAAAATAACAAGTTTTTTGGGAATTTTCAGATTCGATTGGATAAATAATCCCGGCGTAATTTTTCGAGCGAACTCTTGTATGCTCTTTGTAACGTTAAATGTGAAACGTTGAAAAACTTTCCAATGGAATAAAGTTCTTCACTTCTTTGGTTTGAATAGAACTATATTTAACTAATGTTCATTCTTTCTTAAACTTTTTTAGTTCATAAACACTAATTCGTTCATAAACATTAATTCTTTCAATAAATTTCACTCATTGTAAAGTATACAAATCGTCCAAAAGTCTCTTACAGTTTTTATGTCGTAAAAAATAAAAGTCATGGCATCGACTTTTACTCTCTTTTAAATGCATCTCTCCTCCACACACGTGCACCAGTTTCGTTCACTTTCATCTCTCCCATCAGCCAGTATCTATTTGATCTGAAACTCTACATGCAGAAGAGAAAGCGAATTCTCATTTGTGTATAGATCATACATAGATATATGGCATGTTTCTTTCATGTACTGGCAAGGTTGTTTTAAAATAATCAATTGATGTATACAAGTTTTGTATAGATTAGAGATAAATGTCTTAGTGAGCACTTACAGAAGTAGAGCGCGTCGAGTCCAAGACTAACGTTCGCTGAGGCAGAGGTCGACTGATATTAAGGGCCGGGCTTTCTTAATTACAGAGATAGGGTCGCGAAATTTATTAACTCTACGTCTATCTTCAGTACATATGAAAGTTAATGTAGAGTTCGACGATTAGAACAGTAGAGTATTTAATTATAAAAGTTATTGTCATTGTCTACATTCAGAGAATCGGTGTCATGTTTCACGTATGTACTTTAATTGTTAACTTAACTTTACTCACGTATGCAAGATAATAATATTTATCAAAAGTTGCAATTTTCATTCTATGACTTTGAACATTGAGTTTAGTTTAAACATTATCTTAACAAAGTGTAGATAATAAGTGTAAATAGTATCGAAGTATTTAAGTACTTTTAAGACATTTTTTTTAATTTTGTTCTAAACAATTAATTGTATGATATAGTAAGGGAGATGGCAAATTGTATCCAGTTTTTTTTCTATTTGATTGAAAAATGTCTTAAGTCAAAATATTTTTTTTCGACTCTTTTATCGTTTCTCCTTTGGAACATGGCTGTTACGTCAGAATCAAAATTTTACCAAAGTAAAAAAAAATCTAAAAAATAAGTATTCTCTATATATGGTTACGATATACGCAAAAAGATTACGTGTTTAATAATTTCCGCTATACATTAAGTTTAGATCTATCTAGTAATTCATAGTAGAGATGGCTTTAATTATCATATATCATACTCTACAATCCCACAGTAGACGTTTCGATAATATTATACGCAATTAAGCTAAGTTCGTAACACATATTTTAAACGTACAGAATATATCTGTATTAAGTCTATAACACTATATATTCGGGATAGCAATATACTGGTGCCATTTGTAAATCCTTAATATTCCCACCCGTTTATATCGGCTTAAACATCAAACGAGCTATGGAGAGTTCATTGGAGACATTTCGTGTAATAATTGCTGTATATTACTTTATATGGCTAAGCCTTCAAAAGTTATGTGGGTAGTTTAATGCTGTGTTAAAATTCAGTTTTATTACCTCGTTCCGACGGTACGGGGTTTTCATGGCTTGTAATATTTCAGTTAATGACCATGCCTGTTAAATGTGAAGTGCTTAGAGCAAGTTTATAACTTATCAATGTATGTATTCATATTAAGTCTACATTTATAATTGTTTTTGTTTTTCAATAATTCCCAAAAAATTCTTTATTAATATTTCTAATGATCATTAATAAAATATAACGTAAAGTTTACAGCAGCGAACAAGTCCCAGTTCAGGAGGCTTACGTTTAAATACTGACGAAAACTTCTGTGTTTACTCAATTGTGCGTTATTAAGATTAAAAGGAGACTATTGACAGATATCGGTACATTTTAGATTTTTCCATATTGATCCTAAAGGCTTAGGAAGTCAGTCAGCAATAATATTAAAAACAAAAAAAAATCTGTATTTTGAATAGCAGTAATACTTGAAATGAGTTGCGAACTTTTAAATGGGCTATCAGAGAATCCGCAGTTTCCGTTATTAAAAACCGCGAAGGGAAAAAAACAATTGGAAAACAATATGCAAGTAAAAAGTTTGCTTGTCATTATGTAGAGTGTCGCGAGTTAAATTGTTACGAAGGTTCAGACCGAGGTAACTTTATGTATTCGAATGTACAGATATAGAGATATTACATTTTACTCCGTAACGCTCCGGGCCAGCTTCTTGTTTCGTGAGTCACTTGCGTCAATATAGACATTACCACGTCTTATCCACGTACTTGTATCTACATAAAACGTAACCGCGTCTGATTTTGGTTCTGTATAATAATTTTATAAATTTTGTTATCTATTATAAGGACTTTTTAATCCTCTTGACAGAACGTGTTATTGATGTAACTTACCCAATTTCAAATTCAATATTTCGTATGAATCTACCAACGTAGTGTGTCCAAGTTGGTAGATCCATATGAATAGCGGTTATAGGTGTGATTGTGGTTGTCATATGATTGTGGTTGTCATGTGATTGTGGTTGTCATGTGATTGTGGTTGTCATGTGATTGTGGTTGTCATGTGATTGTGGTTATCATGTGATCATGGTTGTCATATGATTGACTTATTTAGTTACAATATGTTTCAAAATTCTTTGAGCGGTCCGTATCTGTTTCTTAAGTCCCTGTTATTTTAAAGATTACTTACATTTTTATATACAAACCAAATTCATTAAGCTTCGTATAATATGGAGTCTCTTTTTGTGTGTTGATCGACCGTGTATTGGTTTAAACAATTACATTACGCTTGTTATCTCGGAAAATGTAGGGCCAAGGTAAATAGTTTTAGTACATCGGAATTCGACGTAACTCTATCATTACCCCATCTGAAGGAGCCCTCCTATATTCAATAGAAGCGTATTTGTTATTTCTGCAACGTGAAAAATCACACACAAACGTTCCGAAGTCTATGTTCTATTGTTAAGAACTCTATTAATAATCTTCGTTATTTTTATCTTGAACCAACGGAGCGTGGGCCTCTCTCCCTTTTTTCTTAATTGAAACTTTGCAACGTTGATAGATGGTTTCTCCATGACTTAGCGCAATACTTGCTGCGAGCGGAAAGATATTTCTTTAGAGTTTCGCTCTTGATGACTCTATTAATTCTTTATACCTTTCTTTTATGCCGTGGGGATAGAAAACGGATATATAATACATATGTTTATGTGTTTTTATGGTTGCCATCTATGTAGGTTTAGTAGTTGCAAGAGTGTCCGTTGATCGAATGGGTTTGGATTAGATTCCCGTGCCGGGTAGCGCTATTGCGTTTTATTCGCTTGAAATTCCTGGTAGCGGCATGGAGTCTGTTCCAACAATTGTTAATATTCCAACAGTACATAGTACCGAATTTTTTTACCTAAGATTTGGGATAATTTCTGTCTCTTATGGTTGATTGGGTATAGTAAAGTATAATAGTGATTGAAGTACCAACGACCTTGAGTGCCGAGAACGGGTCTTGGGTTCGATATCCACCAGATACAATGATTGTGCGATAATTTCAAACATTCTAGGTGGTTGTAAATAATACATTACCGTACATAAATTGAGTTAATGAACAGAATTTGTAAATTCATTTACGTCATCACTCACAAACGGTTTTCAAATTAAGATTTGCGAGATTCAATATGGAATCACTCCGTAAATTGGAGCTACCGGAAACTTCGTTTGTTGATGTAGCTCCGTCAAAGGCTCTGATTTTCAGTATACAGTTGGTTTATCGTCTATATATGTCTTTATCTCTATATATTGTATTTCGTTCTACCATATCCAAATAGATTTTATTTGTTAAGTGACGTTGTATGTAGCTGCACCCTGAAAACCGCCTTAGCGGCAGCGGTTGGGACCAATCTCTACTTGCCAGTTGTGGTCAAAGCCACGGTCAGTAGCAGGAGAACATTGAAGGCCATGGTCTCCTTCTGTGAGTTTGTCATCTCATTGAAGGAGACCGAGGACTGGTGGATTAGTTTCTCTTTACCCGATCCGTAAAGTCTCGTTGGGCGCTGTGGAAAGCAATTTTCCCGTCTCCTGCCGCTCTGAGCGGGGCCTATAGCCCGCGGTCCGTGGGCAATGGATCGGTGGGTTCGTCGTTCGCACGTACAGACGCGTGCAGATGACATCCGAAGTGTATTCGGGTACTGTCTAGGACAGGGAGCCTTTCTCGGAGCAGTTGGCAGACCGGGTCGCGAAAGTCGAACGGACAAACAGTTTTCGTAGCCATCCATAATGCTGGAGCGATACACCGTGGTGGATTTAGTAGATAGCAGTGTATATAACTAGCGATAAGAATCCGAAGTGGCGCCTTATTCCTGCCTACATTCTAATTACCGCCTACACTCTAAGACCTCTCCTAAAACGTACATCTTTATCACAAGCTACATTCTGTGCATGAAAACTGACTAAAGCCTTTTAACAAGCTTTAGTTTATTTTTTTTATAAAGTTTGTCGACCAATTAGTTTTGCTTAGACGGTATCATAACAGCATAGCGCGTAGTAAGTGGCTCTTGCACACCGTCAGTTACGAGAAACAATCTAAGTGGCATAGCGTAAGTGGACTGCGCTAAATGCCCTCAAAATATTTATGAAATACGAGTTAAAGTGGGATAGTTGATGTTGCTAATAAATTTTCGTGATTTAGACCTTTCTTGAGTGTTATAGCAGTTTTCTTGTATTTGTATATAAGAATGCCCTTTTTCAATGCTACACACCTAGTTATAAAACAAGTTGTTACCAACTTAAGCAGGGATCACTAGGACATATTCATTGGCTGTCAAAACGTAAAGTCGGCAATAAAAGCTGTAAAATTTATTTAATTTCACTGAAATATTTATAACATATCTAAAATATACTAATAAACTATATGACAATACGCTCAATGCCTCGCTTAGAATTAGCAAGTGGTACGTTCAGTGCTACATTGTTATACATGAATTGTAGTTAGAAATATATGTATTTGATAATAAATCTTCGTAAATCCAACATATCACAACGGCGGACGTAGCGCTACGTGGTGACGTAGCACCTTCTACGCCGCGTAGCGAGTGATGAATTAATAGTGATATCGTAGTCTCGAAAATCGTAGAGATCGCTAACGTCCGGTAGTAATAACGCACAGCGTCTGTGTAGTGTGAAAACCGGATTGAAATTCTTCGATGTAGTTTAACGAAAATTTAATATAATATTTATTTAATGTTTATTCATCATAAATATAATCAACATTTATGGCATCATCATCATCAACATAATTTTCAGCTTGTCAGCCACTCCTGGGCACAGATCTCTCCTAAGGATGTTTATCGCGTGAAGTCGTCGACTTGTCGTGGTTGTCGCGTATGATATTCTTCTATTCTTTTTCTTTAAAACATCCATCTATCTAATGATCTCTCATAAACACGGCCACGCGAATTAAATTTTACTTATTTATCTATCCAAGCGATTGTAAGAAAAGAGAATATTATGGTATCAAGAATTATGTACACGCTTTTAATTTGATACAGACGTTTTAGCTTCAGAGAAGCATAAAAGCAGTGAGATAATGCACTGAAATACAATGCTTGGCAGCATCCGAGCAACGGGTGAATGGAACTGATCAAGTTGCATAGCGCCTTTAGAGGTTACGGGAAGCTGAAGCTGCAATTGATTTTTATATTTTGTATGTGTAGATATTGAACTGTGGTTTTTAATTCTTCATGTTTGATGTGACGACTGGCTCGTTGATAGAATGGTGGCAAGTGTGACCGTCGATCGAGAAGTCCTAGGATTAAATGCCGAGTGGTATTGGATTTTTTTGGACCAACTGACCGATCGACGGACCGACTGACCGATAGACCGACTAACCGACCGACCGACCGACCGACCGACCGACCGACCGACCGACCGACC